>JAUEJL010082133.1:0-15155 GCA_032274825.1 Drosophyllum lusitanicum
ATTAAGCAAGATGGGTTAAATCAATGAGAAGTGAATTGGTCAACATTGGTTTCATCACATGAACTATTAGCTAGCTTGTCATCAAGGAGTATGGTGCAATACTTGTTCTTTAATTTAATTTGGCTATAGCAATTTAAAAGCTTAAATCACCAAGAATGAAATAACGATTAAATTAGGATCAATATTCATAAATCTTAGATACAAGTTTATAAACCCTTCAAAGTTTGCTAATAATCCATGGAGTTACCAATGTCAACCAAAATTTGGGCTTAGCCACACATAACTAGAGTAAAATAAAAGAGATTAATTGTACCAAACATTAAAACAAGTGATTAGAAAGGATTGAAGCTTGAAAAATCCTCTAAAAGTTGCAAAAAATCGCCTCCTTTAAACCCTAGTTCGAGACCCCTGTTTTCCTGCACAAGACTGTTGTGTTTCTGCCCTAGTTTCCCTTTAAAATGTCAGTTCTAGATTAAAAAGTCATTTTTGCCCTCGCAGGCCCGCTACTCGGGCCATGTCAACATCCACGCGGGCCGCGTCATCGGGGCTGTAACTTTTTTAGCTTTTTGGGCCCAAGCTGTTAAGCCCAGCTTTTTGTTTCCCATTCCTTGGTCCAAGTTAGTGAGTCCACAGCCTTTAGCCCATCTCCCCTTCTTGTCCATTATACTCCAAATTAATACCTAACAAATATCCGCTCCGCCGTAGTCTTATAAAAAAATTTGAAATTAAACACAAAGACTCGAGAGTACCCGAAATAGGCCCGAAATAAAGAAATAATAAAAAAAATGCAATATGATACAAATGCAAAACAACTAAAAATGATAAAATAAACTATAAAAAGAAGTAAATAAAATGAACTATCAGGTTACAGGCAACAACCTGATCTCTTGTTTATACCTTCACGGCTGTAAAGCTAATCCCTTACGTCATGCCTCACAATTGATCAGAACCTAGCTCCTGGTTTACGCTTCAACCAAATCACTTCCATTTCGATCTTATCTCGAGTGTTTCTACTATTGAACTTGGCTCAATCATAGGTATAAATAACTTGTCAATCATAAAATTATCAACCATATCAAAAGCTAATCTAAGATTCATTATTTCAACCTGATTAATCCTAATTAGGCTTCATCGTACCTATTATACACATGAAAACTATAAACTAACTTCTGAGCTTCTTAATTCATTCAAATCAGTTACAAAAACTATTTCTCATCTCAAATGATGCTACATTCATCAACAAACTTCCAATTGTTCATCAATTAATTCCCATTGAATCTATCAAGAACAATACTTGAATCATAAAAAACAAACCCAATCTAAAGATGAATTGTCCACTCTCTCTCTCTCTCTGTGTGTGTGTGTGTGTGTGTGCGCGCGCGCGTATAGAAATCAAATGAGGTCAACACCCTTAATTTTGACTATTTGGTGTCTAGTATGGTTGATTAAATCCCAAAATGCAAAATACCTCCTTCAAATGCAAAATACGCTCCTTCAAATATAAAATTTTCTAACTTGACTACTAAAACTAAATTAATGTTTATATATTAGAACTCATAACCAACTTTATAAATCTATATATACTTATCATTTGTTCATGCACACAAACTAAATTTAAACTTCATTAAGGTTAGTTTACATTTTCACTTAAATTAAAATAATTTTAATTAACTTGCACTTTCAAAGTTGTAAAAACTATTATTAATAAAATTTGATGTTTTGGAGTGTTACAAGTAATTAAGGCCACAAATCCATGCTCATGCATGAATACTACCGTGGTCATTAACCAATTAAACACTTTCGGCAATTAAACACTTTGGGGAGGGGGAGATGGATGAGTCATTGGCCACTATCTTTCTAAATCCGCTCGTAGGTTGTGACGAGTTGAAATCCCATGTTTTGGGAGGGGGGGGGGGATGTTTGGTAACAGTACCAGCATAACCACAATCATACGTCTCTTTAATATATAAGAAAGAGGTAACGTCTTGACTAAAAGAACCTTTTGACCTAGTTGTAAGTGCCTTAAACCAATAATTAACTATAAGAAATTCCTTTTGGCCATGCAACTCAAGCATGCCTTAAACCAAGGATTTCCATGCAAATGTACGTAGCATGGCTTGCCCAACTATGCACAACAAAATCAACTCTTTAAAATCTTTATTATTACTTCAAAATCAACTCTTTAATCTTTATTATTACTTCAAACGGATAATTTTAATCTTGTTTGCCTTTTAAAATAAAATTTAATCTTGTTTATTTCAATTTGTAGTTTTAATATTTTTTGATACATACACAAACGTACGCAGGGGCGGACCTCAGGCAAAGCCGGTGGTGACACGGGACACCAGCCAATTTTGTCCGCGTAGTGTAAATTTTGATTTTTCGTAGTGTAAATTTCGATTTTTTCGAGGCGGTGCTACCACTCATTCCAAATCCTGGGTCCGCCCCTGCACGTACGTACGTATACAATCAATCAATCACTCAATAAATAGAAAGACATTTTAATATTTTTGATATATACACACGTGCACATTTTAGTTATTATACTATCTATCGATCAATAAAATAGGAAGACATTTTATTAAGAGATTTTGAAGGGTATTTTAGTAACTTCATAAAAAAAGTGAGAAGCATTTGTTATGATCGGAAATTTAGTTAGCATAAGTATACCACCACTGTCTTTTCATTTCACCCACCCATTTCTCTTTTTTTCTCTCACTCTACTGTAGCAGAATTCGTTCATGGATATTGGAGGGGGAGATATTAGTACGACCCGTGTCGGCATGTCCGATTTGCCATTGAAGAGGCTAAGAAAGGAGACTAGAATGGTGATCTGAACAAGAAAAATTTAATCAGAAAAACAAATTGATCTCAAGCTTCAATAGGAAGAGGACGGAGGTCGGTGGTATGGGGAAGGTGTAACCAGTTTCGTGTTGTAATGTTCTCCAGTGATGCAATAAAAACGGTGATGATTGTGGTTCGATGATGATGGTGGCGATGTGCGATTAGGGCCGGTCCAATTATTTTTTTTATTCTCGGCAGAAACTTAAAGAAGAACCTCTAAGTAAAAAAATTCAATTAACTAAAACTTTATTTTTTTTTAGACTACCCGATAAATATTTTTAAGAAAACATGATGATGGCTAAACAAAAGAAACGAACTAGTTTTATATCATAATGTAAACATATTACTTTAGTTTTAGAATTAAGAATTTATTTATTTTGGAGTTATTTAATTAGTTTTTGGACTCATAAATTGTCTTTTTAAAGTGTTATTCTTCTTTTTATGTTTTGTATTTCTTTCCTTCCATTTTTCAAGTAACGACATATATGTTTTGGTCTCTAATTTTCTAAACTAGGGACCATATTTAATGCACTCACTAGTTTCCTAGCACATAAAAATGATCATTTTTTATAGTCACTCTGTTCTCTCTCATTTCCAACTCAATGACCATTATTTGTGGTCAGTGACGGACTTACATTCAGCACAAAGTATGCATACCCTTGTTCATTCTTGTTAAGATGGATTAGTCTTAAACATTGAGTCAACTGGTTTCATACGGGCATAAGCATGACGATAACACAATGGATTTTCAAGCATTAGATACGTAGAGTTCCATCGAGTTGTGATATTTTGACGCAACTCATTGGTTCTCTACAAGCCCATGAAGATAAAGTAAACTTGGAGATAGCTTTATCCTCAAAACTCTCTTTCAAAGAAAGAGAAAGAAACTCTATAAATGGAAAGAACAAGGACGAGGACGTGGAGCTTTCTAAGGTCGTGTTACTTTCCAAGGTCGAGGACGAGGAAAAGGAAGGGAATTGAAGGTTACACACATGATAAGTGGATACAAAGAAGATGAGAATCAAAGTTGTTCTTCTAGAAAAGGACGTGGGAGAGGCTTGCAATCTCAAAGAGGAGGTAAGTCCCACATACAATGCTATAATTGTCAAAGGTATGGACACTATGCCTAAGCCCAAGACGAGTAGAAGAGAGAGCTAATCTTATGGAGCAGGAAGATGAAGTCGGTGTTACTTTGCTAATGGCGAAGAATGATCATCAAGAAGATAAAAGAACCACATGGTACCTAGATTCCGCTGCCAGTAATCACATGACAGGGGAATAAACCTTGTTTATGGAGATGGAGCACATTAAGGTAAAATACTAATCCTTGTTGTAATATCCAAAATTTTGTAGAATTATAAAATTATATATATAAAGTATTTGAATATTATGTGATTATTAATATGATTATTGTGACCATCCATGTATATTTGTATATGTTAAAATTTTTGTTATATAGATTAGAAAATAAAGTGTAAACAATAGATAAATGGAAAGACTAAATGTGTAAATTGTGTGTGTATGTGTTTAATTGACCCAAATTGGGGTCAAAACCCCATTTTGGCTAGAACATTTCGAAGAAAGAGAGAGAGAGAGAAAGGTTTTAGAGAATTCTTGCAAGAGAAAGAAGGGAAATCATGGATAAGGTTTGTTAATTGTGTGATTTAAGCTTCCATTGTGGGATTTCTTGAGCTTTATCATCATCTAGGCTTGGGTTCTTGGAGCAAGAAGGAAGTAAACAAGTTGGGTTGGTAATCAAGTAAGTTATAACTTTGATTTGTGTTTGATTTTAGTTACATATGACGTATTTGAGGATTAATGGTTGAAATAAGTGATTAATGTTAGCAAATGGGTCAAAAATTGGAAAAATAGTGAATTTAGGGTTTGGATGATCCAAACATGATAAGTGTTGATGTTATTGTGTTTTGATGTGTTATTTGAGTCCTACTATGCTGCAAACAAGTGTTGATTTCAAAAGAATTGAGTTTTGGTCGAATTTGTGATGAAAACAAGCAAAATGATTACTGTTCACGGGGCTCGCGGCGCGAACCCGTATTTCTGCACAAGGTCATTTTTCCAGCAAATTTTCCGCGGCGCGAGCTACCCTGAAACCTCCAAAAACATTGTTTTGACCCGCTTTGAGCTTGTATTTGATCGGACATTGATTCTAGTGATTATAGGAAGTTAATATGGAGTCTTTAAGACCCGAAAAAGGCGTTTAAACTTGTTATTGAGTCAATACACTTAAGGAGTCTTGATTTCGGTTAACTTAACTAAGTTAACCTTATGTTTTGTGATCATAGGATTCATATTCAAGTAATATAGCTTTGGTTTGGATAAGAAGTGATCCTCATCACTTCAAACAGGTGATTTGTACCCTGCGGATACACTATTGGTTTTATAAACTTATAGTCATCTAAATGTTCTTGTATTCTATGTTTTACACATTTATGGCATCAATGTGACTTGCTATTGTTGATTATCATGTTAATGATAATATGTTATGCTTATGTAGATGTTTTGCCAGCTTTGAAAGTATGTAATGTTAGTTGATGTTTCTTGCAAGTCATTAACTGTATGTGTTTAACTTGCTTGCGTTTGTGATTGTGCCTTTGTGGTCCGGACCTGAGTTTGAGATTTAGTGCTTTGTACCACATTGGTTCCTAACCATTGGGTGACGTGTACCGGTTCATGTGGCTTTGGCAATTAGGAACCTAGATACACGGGTGGTTGAGGAATTGGTGCAAAGAGTGGAAGGGGATGATAGTACCCATTATGACCGTGTGGTTCAATGGGCTAACGAGCCACCGAACCGAAGCAACACAAGTGGACTTGGGGAACAGGTCATTCACTCCAGATAACCGTTGTATGGTGGACTGATTCGTGCTTCCCCCACCTTGACGGGGAGATCTGGTTATCCCCCATATGGGCATGTGTTGACCGTGGCTAGCTACCACGTGGAGATATTGTGGCTCAATTGACAGACCAGCATCCTTATATGATTATGTGGATACTCTTATAGTATGTTGTTGCCAAACTTGTATTTTCAAAAGATGATGACTTGGTTTTGAAAAGACTAACGTTTTGGTTGTACTCACTAGCTATATTTATAGCTAACTTGGTGTAAACAATGTTTTGTATCCGCGGTTGTCTAGTGGCTTTTGTGAGGCGGGTAGTTGCTTTGGGGAATTGCCTTGACTTGAGTTAGCTTTCGGTAATCTTGGATTTCCTATTCGTTTGTCTATGGTAACACCAAAAGTTTTTGGGTCGTATTCGATGATGAAATATACTTTTATAAATCGTACTGTATTTTGTAAAAAGTACTGTAATGAATTTTAATGCTTCCGCTATTAGTAAAGGAGTTTTTATCTAAGCTATGTTTCAAAATAAGATTTGAAAAAGTTTAAATTTGGACCGAAAATCGGGGTGTTACATTATTTTATCAAAAAAATTAGTAAATTGATAAAATTACATTTTGTAATTTGCGTTTATTTATTTGGCTAAAGTTAAACAAACAAGTCTCTGTTCACATTTGTTTGATTCGTTCACAACTCTACCGTTGTTTATACAAGGGAGTATCTTCTAATATAAATAAAAGAATAATATCCATAAAATCTATTAAACAATTCTAACTATTGATTAAGACTAAAAGTTCTAACTATCAGATCTCAACCATTGATTTTAGTAAAAATTAAGATTTAATTTTGACTTTTTAGTCAAAGTTAAAACATAATTTTGACTCTAAATCAAGATATTATCCAAATTTAATTTTATTATAAGATAAGACAAATTATATAAAACATATCAGCTAAATTCAAAAATAGTTTCAAAACATTAAATTGTCAACATTGAGCTAACCCATAAATATTTATTGGGTATAATAGAAGTAACATTTTATTCAGAAGTTTAAACTTAAAAATACTTTGATATTATAAAACTCTAAAACATGTTTTAGGAAAATTATCATCATTTTTAATTAAACAATCTTTGTTATTCTTTTGATCAAAATTAAAATTAATTTTAATTTTAAAGCTTAATATATCCGATTTTCTTATGTTTTAAATATTAAAATATCAAACTTTAATAAATTATTTTTATTGTTTTGATTAAGTCAAATTTCATTCAAAGATATTAAACTTTATATTGTTTTGAATTTTGACATTTAATATTTTAACTAATAAACTTTGATAAAATTAAAAGTTGAAACATGTTTTGAAACATTTAACCGTTTAAAATTTTGTATTAATATTTAAAATTATTAAACCAACCGAGTATCTAAGGTCATGCGCACGAGGTACCAACGAGCACTGGTTGGCCCCAAACCCCAGCTAGAACATCATAATGCCTCTTATGGTTGAGGCTGGTTTGCTGCCTGGTTGGTGCATGAACCAGCTGCAGGTATTTTTTTTCTTTTCTTCACTCTTTCTCTATCCTATTTAATATATATTTTTTATTAATATTTGATGTAGGTTTGAAGAGGGTTTGATGTGGGGTTTGTGGGTTTGATACGGTTAGAGATAAGATGATGTAGATGCTGATATGATAGTGAGGTTGGCAGGATAAATCCAGGTTAGATGCTGATAGTCTACTACTCTACTATAGTCTAATTAATTATTAAATTAGTAGAGAAAGGGTAATTCTATATAGCCCCCATTGATTATCTATATAGTCCCCTTGATTTGACATATGTGAGGGAAAAAGTTATATTAAAAATGTAACATTCTTGATTTGACATATGGGTTTGTGAGAAAAAGGGGGCTAAATAGTCTCGGGTTCATGGTCAACGTTTCGTAAACGAATACAATTTCGTTAATCCAACTCTGTTACTTTTCCCACATTTCGTAACTACGATTAGTCTCTCTCTCTCTCTCTCTCTCTCTCTCTCTCATGGCGTCTACGACGACCGCCCTCCTCCTATTGACGGTCATCGCCGGCGTTTTCGCTATCTCAGCCACCGCCAGACCTTGTAAGACTATTTTCTTCATCACCACCTCCTCGTCTTCCTATTACCCAGCCAACAATCATCACCTTTGAAACCCTAATTTCGCCCTCCAAAACCCTACCAATTCCCCTCGTTTAACCTTTTTAATCACCGAAGTCCACGAAATCCACAGCACCAGATCCGTACCCCGCCCGATCTTCACAGACCGTGCTGTTGAATCGTCATTGGACGATGTCGCCTCTTCAAAACCCTATTTTTCCTCTGCTTCTTCCTCGATTCGCGATCGTACCATGGACATCATGAGCATTGTCGGCGCGTTGCTCTTTGGTGTTGGATGCGGGGCTCTCACCGCTGCAACTATGTACTTAATCTGGTCCCTCTTTTCCAACAGACGTTTGGATTTTGCCTCGGATTCTGAAGATGAATACGATGACGTCACCGCCGAGAAGAACGGTTACGCCGCTATTCCGACTGCCACCAAAGAAGTGCCTCCTTCCGCTGATGAAGTTGAGGCGATGAAATAAATGAAGCCTTGGTTTGGGGGGGCGTATTCTTGGTAAGCTATTTGGATGTTCGAACCAGGTGTATGTCTGTCAATTCTTCCTTTCCGTTACTATATGTGTCTACTAAAATACGATAAATTTCAAGTGTTACTATAGTTCTCGATTTGCTGATTCCTATGTGATATGTGTGAATTTAAGGTTGTGACGTTCTACACATCTGAGGTTCATGATATTTATGGTGTTATATGGTTGTACTTTGCAACTAAGGCCGTCTATTGGGCAGAATTTTAGCTTTTCAATCATAATTTGATGAGTTAGAGCGCCCATAAAATTTGCTTTGTTGATATAGTTCGCTATTCGCTAGGATGCTTTTAAACCTTAAACTCGGGGTTGTTTTTTTGCTTGCTGCCAAATGGAACCATTATCCGGTGTTTGAGTTTGATTGTTGCCTCTACCGTGCCGAATGAAATAGAAGTAATTCCGCCTTGAATCATTCCACCTTAAAGTACATTCTGAATAATTAAAGATCAAGAATTTTACCCTAATATCCCTTCTTTCACATGTTGTCTTGTTAAAAAATCATATCTTATAATATAATAATCACTGTTAAGGTTAAAATGGTAATTTGCATAATTCAGATTGTTTCTTCGGAACCTTTATCAAATAGTTTCATACAAATCCTTTGAATTATTTAGGTCATAGAATCATTCGATGCTTAATTATTCTTTTCAAATAAACAGCACATCAGTGTCTTCTAGGTGTTATTAAAGTTGTATGATACGGTTAATTGATGAAGCTAGCTATACGATCAGCGGTGATTTAGAACACCGAGGAACATCCTCTATGTTCAAATTATTCTGGTATTGCATGATTCTATAACAGGTGTTGCATATGTATAAATAGGTGTTATTAGTCTGGACCCTTACTTGAGTACTTGACTTGTGCTTTTTGAGTGTAAGAAGGTACTATGTTTCTTTCTCGTCTTTCTTGTATCTCTCTTTTTACCCCACTTGAGTGATCTGTTGTTGGTTGTTGCCACATGAATGTTCTAGACATTTTTGCATACTGGCTTTAATCACTGGTTTAAGTATGACATCTTTTTCCCTTTTGGTATTATGTTCTGTTTAACAATTTAAAAAGATTTTGCTGCCTATTTTAATATTTTTAGGAGGTCAGGATTGATGAAGCATAAGTTATGTTAATATCATATAATGAAGAAAACACTTGCCACATGCATATTCTACAACCAATGACTGATATATGATCAAAGGAGTTGATTTGAGGGCTGTGTTGTACCACTTGGATTTGGGTGAATTGATTAACTAATGTAGACCATGCCGTCAGGGTACTTTGTATAACTGTTTCAGGAATTAAGACGCGAGTCTTACTATTTGGTACAGTTTGCAATACACCAAAATGCGAAACACCTGTGCATATAAAATCATATCCTGATACTTTATGATGCATCTTTGAAACAAATAGTCTGCCTGGTATTTTGTCATTTCACTCCTCCATTATTTTTCTTCTCTAGCAATATGTTATAGTCTGGCTTTCTAATTTGTGTCTAGCTCCATTGTTTTAGTATGATTAAAAATTTATCTACACGCATAAGAGGAATTCACAACAGATGTCATTCTCTTCCTTGTAGTGATTAGGAAATTAGGATTTACCAGTTTGCTTTTTGTATGGTTATGGACTCATGGCTTTATGCTAATAGTAGTTTGCTTTGAAGGTTCTATAAAAGGCTCTAAAAAAGGTGCTGCTCACATCCAGACGTCCAGTGAAGGAAAAATCTAGTGCCATTCTGTATACAAAATTCCTACGCCCACAGTTGTTTATAACAAACCAAACTCCATTTATGGTGCCTATTAGGAATTACAAAAACCAAAAATTGACTCTCTCAAGCAGGGTTTTAGGGTCGGATTCTGGGTCAGGGAATACGGGTATAGATGGTATCAAATACTCCATTTTTTTCATTAATCCAGGTTTACGAACGGTTTTGCTGATCCCACCTTGTTTACTCGGGCTCCAGAACACAGTCCAAGAAAGTTCGGTTTTAATGTTGAACTTTAAATGTTTAGTCATGTAAAATCAAGTTGTTCCATATATTGAACACTTGCTACTTCACTCCATTCCCACTTTCGACTACTTTCCCTTCTTTTTCTTTTTAATTTTTTATAATCATTCTTTATATAAATAAATAAAATATTACATTAAATTAATGATTAATTAATGCGAAAAGTACAAATAATAAAAGTTACATTTATAGTTACGATAAAAATTAATTCCTTACCCAAAATTTACTGAATTCTAAAATCATATTTTCTACTAATATCATCGTCTTTAAGTATTAACACTATTATAAAATGTTATGTTGGTCACAGCTTTTCCCATGGGTGTCGTTCATCACTTCCTTTAGGTAGATCAAGTGTTCCTTGGTGTTTGCTAAATCTTGTTCCGAAAGGAAAGTGAAGGCTTGATGATGAAACAAACGGTGTCTCATCGTTGAGTTCTTTATACTCGTCGTGGAGACATTGTTCCGTTTTTTACGACCACAAACTACCTCCAAAATATGCATGCATATGAACGAAAGTATGGTTTGTTAGGTGGTTTTTTAATTTAATATCGTAACTTGGAGCAAAGCTGATTGGGGTTTGCTGAGGGCATTAAGAAAGTAGTTGAGAGCTTGTTGCCAGAAATGCTCTCTTTTTTGGGAGATTCCGACTCTTGAATCTCCTCATATGCTAATGAATCCATTTGCGTGTTGAAGTAGTTTCTTCTTTGTCGGTTCAAGTCATCCTTCCTTTATTCATAGAATTGGAAAGCCTAGACTAGAAGTTGTTGCAGGTAGGGATGATAATGGATCGGGTCTGGATCGGACAATGCCATATACACGATATCCACATCACTTAAAATTATTTTATCCGTCCATATCCATATCAATCGGATTAGACGGATAAATTGATATCCATTGGGCATTGGATGTCGAAATAATTCTTTTTCTCAAAGGAAATATCATATATTTATATATAATTTAAGATTTTTGTTAACATAAATATATAGTTTCTTTACAAAAAATGATACAAATCAATATATAACTTAATATAATTACAATCAAAGCAAAAAACATACTTTGTAATTATATAATATTATAATTTTGTGTGTGTATATATATATATAAAATCTTCAATATTATATTTATATATTAGAAATATAGTAAACATGTAGATTAATAAACTTAATTATATAAAAATTTAATTTAAGAAAATTTAATTTCGGGTTATTGGATTCATCCATAGATAGATAATTATCATCCATATCTGCTCCTATAAACATCCATATCCGTTCTACATTCGTAATTCATCAATTTAACTCCAACTCCATTTGACCATCCATATCCATCACCTATGGATCGGATCGGATGGATGATCATAAGATAGAATGACCATTGTCATCCCTACTTGTAGGTCCGATCTGGTGACGGGTGATCCCTTGATCTCCTTTGTCACTAGAAAGCCTTCTAAGTTCTGCGCTCGTTATCCATTGATGGTCCAACTCTCGAGTCTCGACGCTCAGAATCAAGTTTTTTTATTTTTGTTATAACCAGAAGCCTGGAACAAAGGAAGTGGAATGGAAGAAACATAGAAGCGGACTACCAAAGATGGCACTTTCACTTTTTGTAGAGATAGGATTGGAATTTGTAATTTTCAGTGTTTGGTAAATGATCCCGGTGACCATCCATCTTCCATTCTTGAAAACGCCACTTTAATCACCAAAATCCTCTGATTGTTGCCCTCCGCCTCCAGCCTCTCCTATTCCTTAGCAGATTAGGGTTTTTTTCGAAACACACAAACCCACATTGCGCAGATTGCTTAGAAAATTGATGCCCCTTTGGTTTGTTGCAATATGCCCAAGCCCGGTCTTTATAGGCTTTGGGTCGGGACTACTCTACATTTCATGATTTACCTTATTCATCTTTTGTTAATCTTGGGACCAGCTAGTGAAGACCCTGAAAGATGGACCACTTTTGATCGTAGCGCATTTTACCAACTTTCTTCTTATTCTTTATCATGGTGTCATGTTCATTTTGTGTGCCCGGGGTGTACATGATATTAATATAGGGTTAAGGCCACTGAATCACAACTTACTTTTTTAAAAGAGTCAAAGTTCTTTAATTTAAATCAAAATTATTGGAGATAATTTAATATATACATTTCTTAAACTTAAAATATTGTATTTGAACCCCTTAGATTAAAAGTATCATATTTACCCTTTATAACATTTTAAAATATTATTTATAACCAAATTTTTAGTTTTATCATTTTAAAATATTTTACAAACAACTAAACAATTTTTTAGTTACCAATAAATAATTAATCTTATTGATTCTAATTGAAACAATCATTATTGATGACTTGTACAAAAAATACAACTACTTCTCTTCGTATTATAATACGTTTTGCCATCACGTCTACTCTCCCTCTTCCGTCAACTCTTCCACGGTGTATTGAGACCGTCTATCTACACTTTTTTTTTAAATTCTCATTTATTTCGTGTTTTATAATTATTTAATACTTTTTCATTAATTATTATTATTTATCATTTTTTAAAACAACTAATGTATCACACAGACTTTTAATCTAATAAATATACAGTAGTAGTGTCATCGAATGATACGTACTCTAGCGATAGGTTTTGAAGCATATATTAATTTAGCCAAATATGTCATTTATGTTGATTTATTAAAATAAAAAAAAGAAGACATTAAAATATCATGGGGTCGGCTTATTTTACGAATTTATGTTAAAATATAAGATCTAAATACGTCGTACCAAGCTACAATAACCATAGCAAACCACCCTATACAGCTACAACGTTTTTTTTCCTTTTCTTCTGTCCTATAAATACCAAGCTTCTTCATTTTATGTTTTCACACGACTAATTATTCTCTCTTTCAAACTTTTCATTCTCAAACTCTAGGCTCAGTTTGGTTCTTAAAACAATGAACTTATTATTATCATTTTCATTTCCAAATTGCTAAATGCCAAGTTTCTTTGTGGATTAAAAAAAAGGAATATTTGTCAATTTCTTCATAGTTCTACTACTGATATGAGGGGAAATCACAACCAATAAACATAGACAAATAGATTAATAAGGAACAAATTGATTCCACCAATATACCTAATTGGCAAACTGAAACATCAAAAGGAACACTTACGTTTTACTGGTTGCTATTTCGATGACTTCGATCAATGTCTCATATTTATTGGTAATCCGTTTAAGAGAGTCCTAGTTGCTGACTTGCTATATCTATCTCCAACGATCAAACTTCTGCAAACCATTTCCATATCAATCAACTTCAGCAAACCGTTTCCATATCAACTGATAATCACAACCCCCGTAATTCCAATGCTACTTTATTAAAAAATTATGATTTCTAAATTTATAGTTTCCCGAAAAACTCATGATGCTAATAAAATAGGCATTACAGGGAGTTGCCGAGTCGCTGAAGACATTCATCTACACCGGACCATCGTTTCCACTTGTTGGCCCTGAACATCTGCACATATCAGTATATGATGTATTGGAAAAAGGTCCCTCTTATCTCTTAGGCTCTGGGCGGCTGCCAGGACAGCTCTACTTACCTTTAATTTGTTGGTTTAGTCTACCTAAGGTGGGTCTAGATAACACATAAAAAGGAGTTGTATGTCTGGCCATGTTGCAAGATGAGTTATTTTGCCTTTCTACACTACTTGTAAACAAAAGGGAACTAATCTATTGATTTGGAATTTGTCGATACATATCAAATACAAACAATATCACATGGTATAAGATAGAATATAGTGTTTGTGCATAAATAAATTTTTTTGGAACAATAAATACACACCTCCTAATAGTCTAATGCTACCAACAAGGTTGCCTAGCAATTTATGGTTGGGTATATATATATATATATATATAGGGAGGGTTCATTTGAGAACTGTTCTTATTGCGAGAACCGAGAAAATTAAATCTTGGCCATTGACTAAAATAAATCAATAACTAATAATGATATTGACTCATTAATAACTCATCTCTAGGGTATTTTGCAAAAATCAAGCCTTCTTATATAATGACTCGTCCATTCAGACGCAATTCACGATTAGGTAAATATATAAATTACCAAAATATCCCTATTAACGAGTCATTAATTATGGTTACAAATGATTCTCACGCTTCTCATATTAAGAGCGGTTCTCAAATGAACTTCTCCCTATATATAGAGAGAGGTTCAAACTAGAACTGATTTTGTGCAAGAACTAATCTTGACCCTTAATTAAAACAAATCAATGATTAATAATTCTAATAGCTCGTTAATGCACTTATTAATTAGAGGTATTTTAGGAATATCAAACCTCACTCATTATCGACGGTCCATTTGAACGCAATTCATAGTTAGGTAAATATATAAATGATCACAATACCTCTATTAGTAAGTCAATAATGGTATTACAAATAGTTCTCGCATGAAAAACAGCTCTCGTTTGAGTTTATATATATATATATACATACATATATATGTGTATATATAGGGAGAAGTTCATTTAAGAACCGTTCTTATTGCGAATACCCCTATTAGCGAGTTATAAATGATATTACAAATAGTTCCCGCAGTTCTCGTGTGAAAAACTACTTTTGTTTGAATTTACACACATACACACATGGGAGGGTTATTGTGAGAATGTATATTTAAGTCATAATGTGAGAACAAATCATAACCATCAAATAGATGTTAATCTATTAGATTTAACGGTCGCAATTCACTCGTTGCAATTCATGGTTGGGTAATGAATAAAATGAAGGGACAAATGTAGACCATCCGATCA
>JAUEJL010082155.1:0-15153 GCA_032274825.1 Drosophyllum lusitanicum
GTAAATATGATATTTGTAAATTAAGGTGGGCAAATATGATTTTATATGATTTAATAAGGGCATATATGAAATTATCTTTAATAATTTTGACTCTAAAAAGAAAAAATTGATTTTTTGATTTTACGTGAATGAATGGTCAAGATTAAATATTTTTGTAAATGAATAGTTCAGATCGTCTAATAAATTTTATCAAATTAGTCTTTTATTTATATTAGAAGATTCAACTTAATTATTAAAAAATTATGCCTTCATGCATGCATTTTTTTCCGAAGGAAACTAAACTCCGTTACGTTGTCATATACAACTGTTGTCAAGATCGAGATCTTACTATGGATTATTTTAATGTTTATAAGATCAAAATCGTACGATCGGATTGAGATTGTACTTAAATGTCCTAGTTTCTTATGTGTATTGACCACAATGTTAAGTAATATAAAGATCCGTACATCATACTTTCTTTTGAAAAGCATCTATACTGCATACTTACATTATACAAAACTTACCTTAGTTACGTTTTTATGTCTAGGTATAATGGATTACTAAGAAAAATAAATAGTTTCATGATTTAAAAATGAAAGAAAAAAAAATCAAAGATATTTTTGGTGGGATGAAGCATGTTTGTCTTAATTATGTCAAATGTTTAATGATTATTGTTACTTGTTAGTAAATTGGTACGATCGGTATGATATGTGTGTATATTATTATATAATAAAGCATTTGTCTTAATGTTTTAAGGGGCGTCTGACTGTATTTGAATAAAATCAATCAGTACTAAATACTGAATTGTTTAGTATTAAGCGTATTTGATTTTTATATCTAAATAAAAACTATGATGAATAAGAAATTTTATTGCATCATTTCACTTTAAAATATCTTCTGAATCTTAAGCATCAAATGTTTATACCACAATACTTTTTTATACATGTCTTATTTAGAAAAATTAAGGGGGTGTTTGTTTTAGCTTATCAAGGGCTTATTTTCCGGGCTTATTTTTCATAAGCTCGTTTTTTCCGGCTTATTTTTCATGAGTTCGGCTTATTTTCTTCTTGTAACTCATAATAAACTCAAAAGTTAGAAAATAAGCCAGAAAAAACTAACTTATAAAAAATAAGCTCGGAAAATAAGCCCTAAATAAGCTAAAACAAACACCCCCTAACTTAACATTTTTTACCATTCAGATTTTGTATTCAAAATCCTTATCATCACATTTTGTTACATTCAGAACCAAATTCATACGAAGTCTTTGAATTATTTTAGTCATTTAATCATTTAGCATGTAATCATTCTATTTTATAAAAAACTCTTAATCTCTTAAATTTAACAAATTTAATGTTACTATTTTACTGCTCATATTAAACAAAATAAAAACCATCGATCTAATTGAATATACTCGGATAGATATTTAATTATAAACCATATTAATAACTAAATATTCTATAATTTTAAAAACTTTAAGAAACCGAGTCAATGTAAACTAAATTTATACTTATAAGATACTAAATACAAGTTACAAAAAGGGGTTCCAAAACTATATCTTAAATATCCGATCATCTAATAAATTTTTTAATTTAAAGTATTAAGAAATACGTATGACTGGAACTTGTGAAATCAAAGTACTTGTAACCCGAATTTATAAGTATTTCCAGATTTTTCTAATTTTTTTTAAAGCAAAAAAATATTATTAATACTTGTCTTAAAGATTGAGACATATATCACCATACAACATTCTTTACAAAACCCATTATCTAAAAAGTAAAGACAAAGAAACAAAAACTTGTATAATATTCATCTAGAAAATTTAGCCAACCACTAAATTTAAATTATCATCTTGATCTCATGACTTCCATTTCTCCAAAGTTGAACTCTTTGTTTAACCAACTCAAAATTCTAAATAGATTTTGCAAAAAATTGAAGACCATCCTATGTTCATATTGATATTCTTAGTTAAAATAAATGTAATTAGTTAAGTCATTAGTCAATAATTGTATACATTAAATAAGCTACACAATGCTCCAAGATTTGAATTAATGGTGGTTAGGAATAAGTTAACCTATCGACACTATATCGCTACACATGAGAGTGTGTGGCAGGAAAGCGATACATAATCACATCATATAACAAGGAAGTGTGCATTTATGCTTTTAATTTGGCATTTATTGATTGATTGGTGTTCGGATTAGTTGTTTGTTTGAGATGTTGGCGTGTCAGTATTACCCATCCAATGTTGGTTGGTTGTCCTTGCTCGCTTATCCTTAAGTTGGTACATAGTTTTATCGCCAATGGTCATTATTCGACGATAATGTTCGAATATTTGTCATCGACTTAATGGGATTGCCCATCCGTTGAGCATAGTCGGTCCTAACATTTTTGGGGTCCTAGACAAAAATAATAAAAGCGGCCTTCAAATATAAAAATATATAGATTTTTTAATGAGTTAGACTAGCTTAAGAACCACCTAATCTTGAAACTATAGCTAGATATGAACGTATACCTAGACAATAAGGCCAAAAAAAATTAAGTTAACATTTAAGAGCTAATTTTTTAAGTCAACCATAAAGCAAGAGTGACAATCTTATCACAATATATTAGTGGTGCTTGTATTAGTGGAAATTCTTGCACATCCTTAGTTATGACTTTGACATTCTATATGCATTTCCATGTACCACCATTAAAACTATCAAGAAAGGAAGTATTATGTATATCATGTTTCTTTTCATTAAGAGATGATGTCCATTGGCCAGTGTCTTTAAACCATTCACATTTTCAGAAACTAAAACACATGTTATACTTGGGTATATTCAACCATTGATTGACCCACTCAAAAGTCAAACACCAAACCAAAGCCAACAAACTTCTGGTGTCATCATTTAACGCTGTAAATGAACCAAACGTTCATGAAATTGTTTGGCGGAAAGTTCGTTTGTTTAATAAACGAACGAACATGAACAAGATTTTCCGTTCGTTTAATTAAACGAACGAACACGAACAAAACTCTTGTTCGTTCATTTATGTTTGTGAACGTTCGGTTATCCGTTCGTTTATGTTTGTATATATATATATATATATATATATATATATATATTATGTGTGTGTTTATTCGTTTACGTTTGTTTATCATATTAATTGATGTTTATCATATTAATGAACGAACAAAAATATACAAAAACTAACCAATCTTTTAAACAATCGAATACAAGAGCTCGTTCGTTTATCGTTCGTGTTCGTTTATTTGTGCGGCTAAAGTTAAACGAACGAACATGAACACAGATCTCCGTTCGTTTATCCGTCCGTGTTCGTTTATTTGTTTTAAACGAACGAACACGAACAAGCCTCGTTCGTGTTCTTTCGGTTCGTTTATAGCCCTAGTTACCATATCTATAAAACCTAACACTTTTGATTTGTAAAAGGCAAAAAAAATGAAAACAAACACTAACCAAATAAAACCGCACTTGTTCTAGTCTTATACACATAAAAGTATTGAAATGGGTGATGATTTATGGTTTTGTACATAAAAACTATTTGTCAAACGTAAGTAATAGTTAGGACTTTTATATCCCTATCGATTATTTTCATCTATAAATTTAGTGGTATAATATTTCCAACACTCATTATTTATTGTGTATATTAAAAAGTTATATATAAATCGATTAAAATTATCGGAAAACATCGAAGGATTGTGGAAATTCTGAAAGAAAGATGAAGTACAAGGGTACTAACTACTAACACCTAAAAGTCGAACATATTGGCTTTCACAAATCACAAAAAATAAAATAAAATAAAAATAAATAATAATAATAATAATAATAATAATAATAATAAAAAGAACTCTTTATTGTCACGCTGTGTCAGTAGCAGCACCTCTAGTCATGAGAGAAAGAGTAGGTTGGAGATGGAAAAATAAGCACAAAGAAAAAGTTAAAACAAAAGAAAAGGTAAAGGGAAGATGTAAGATGCCCAGTTGCCCACTCCTCTGACTCTCTTTGCACAAAATCACTGCAAAACACCACATTAAGAAGAAATAAAACCCTCACTTGAGTTGAGAGTGATTTACATTATACACTGGGTTAGAGATAGGAGAGAGAAAGAAGAGAGAGAAAGTGAGATCTGAGATGATGACAAGAACAACAAGATGATTCATATGCATCACCATGGAAAGACCTTTTGAAAGCTTTTACCTTTTTTCAATTTTAGTATTCAAGAAAATCCATCAATTGCTTTGATTATTTCAACTCCTACAGGTATCTTTATGCTAAATTTTCTTGTATTTTTCAGTTTATGTTGAAAAAGTTTCAATATATAGCACAAAAGCGATTGACCCTAGTGTGCTTTTGTGGGCATTCCAGATATAAAGTATGTAGTAATTACTTAATTATAGAATCAAGTAGTTAAAGAACAATGTGGATCTGTTTTCTCGGTTGAATTTCTAACTCATTGTGCTATAGTTATATGAAATCTGTTATTTCCCTTATGTTTTTCAGATTGAGCAGGAAATTAGGAAAATGTGTGAAACGTGAATTTAGTTAGATTGCTAAAGAACAATACAAAAAGATTCCAATGGAAGATTGGTCCAAATACTCCCATAGTCCTGCACATTTAGCTGTAGTAAGAAATGACCACTTGGCCCTTAGGAATATCATTTCGACCCTCCCTCGATTGGCAAAAGCAGGAGATGTTACAAACGAGGCTGAATCGGTAGCTGCTGAGATGGATGCCGATGCTGTGTCAGCAGTAATTGACAGACGTGATGTTCCTTTTCGGGAAACCCCTCTTCATTTAGCTGTTCGTCTCAAAGATCCAGTTTCAGCAGAAATATTAATGGCTGCTGGTGCAGATTGGAGCCTTCAAAACGAGCAAGGATGGAGTGCTCTTCAAGAGGCTGTTTGTAATCGAGAAGAAAACATAGCCATGATAATTGCTAGACATTACCAGCCATTAGCATGGGCTAAATGGTGTCGTAGGTTACCAAGAATTGTATCTTCTGCTAACCGTATTCGTGATTTCTATATGGAAATAACTTTCCATTTTGAAAGCTCGGTGATTCCTTTTATAGGAAGGATTGCTCCTTCTGATACTTATCGAATTTGGAAACGTGGTTCTAATTTACGGGCTGACATGACACTTGCGGGTTTTGATGGATTCAGAATTCAAAGGTCTGATCAAACTTTCTTGTTTCTTGGAGACGGGTATGGAGATGGTAATATGTCATTACCTCCTGGTTCTTTGATTGTTCTATCTCATAAAGAGAAAGAAATCACAAACGCTTTAGAGGGAGCCGGGGCGCAGCCTTCTGAAACTGAAGTGGCTCATGAAGTTGCATTGATGTCGCAAACTAATATGTACAGGCCCGGAATTGATGTGACTCAAGCTGAGCTCGTTCCTCATTTGAATTGGAGACGAATGGAAAGGACCGAGGTTGTGGGCCCATGGAAATCCAAGGTTTTTGATATGCTTCATGTGATGGTGAGTGTAAAATCTAGACGAGTTCCTGGTGCTATGACAGATGAAGAGCTCTTTTCCACAAACGAACAGGTTGCTGGTCAAGAAGAATATGATGACGTGTTGACCGCTGAAGAAAAGATTCAACTGGATTCAGCACTAAAAATGGGAAATCAAGATGAAATATGTGATGATGAAGAACGTGAACATGAACGTGAACATGAACATGAACATGATGTTCATGAAAATGGTAATGCAGGTTCGTCTGCAAATAAAGATAAAAAAGGTTGGTTCAGTTGGAACAAGAAAGGTTCAAAATCGGGAGGTCCCATTGATGATCCTGAAGATTCAAAGATTCTTAGCAAGTTTTCAAAACTGAATGAAAGTCAAAACTCAACATCTGAGCGTAATGGGGAGGACAACGGGAATGGAAAAAAGGCGAAAGATAAGAGTGGTAAAAAGAAAAAGAAGAAAGGATCTGCAACAGAGGCTAAGCACGAGAGCGAATATAAAAAAGGACTAAGGCCCGTTTTGTGGTTGACACAGGATTTCCCTTTAAAAACAGAAGAGCTTTTACCTTTACTTGACATCCTAGCCAATAAAGTGAAGGCTATAAGGAGATTAAGGGAGCTTTTAACCACTAAACTACCTCATGGCATGTTCCCAGTCAAGGTACTTTTTCTCGCAATTTCATGCTTAATTACTTTGTTTTTCAGTTTATAATGAGATCATAAATCCTTTTATCTTTGGTAGAACCTCTAGCTTACTTATAGGTACCAAGAGGGACACGTTGGACAGGTTGTGTAATGGGTCTGGCACAGATTGTGTTTAGTGTGGGTCGAAACAGGTTGGGTCATGTTGGGTTGACATGCAGACTTTCAGCCAAATTTCACTAGAATTACGTGTTAATTTTGATTACAAACGCAATATTATTACGAATAATCTGAATCTTTGGATAGAACAATATAGGAGGTCGTATGCATTATTGAAAGATTTTGGGCAACCTCAACCGTTCACTTGTTCCCCTTTTAGCTAACTTTTCATTTGACCCGTTTGAGATAGAACCCAACCCATGTCAACTCATTAATAAGTTAATGGGTTGAAATTGTCACCTATAGTTTTAGTACACAATCTTGACGTACGTTAAAGCTACATTCCCTTTTCGGTGATACTTATGTTCAGAAATTTGACCTACAATTTTAAGTGTTGTGGTCAATATATTCTTTATAATCAAGACGAATCCTTGTCAATTTTGAAACAAAAAGGAAGTACCTAGGCTCAATTTTGAATCCTTGTCAATTTTCACAACTTGGTGCTAATAAAATGTGTGTATTTTGACCATTTAAAAAAGTACATTTGACTCCAAAAAGTCAAATGGGGACTCTTTCTTTGACAGAGGGAATAACTAATAAGTTTCAACCTGTATCTTCCATATAATATGGAATTATAGATAGTTAAGATGGGTGGTTTGAAATGTGTCATGTCTTAGTGTGGCCTGAAACGGCAGGGTGACTGTCGTCTGTGGACCTACAAACACTCTTTTGTCCTTTTCATTTTATTTTATTATGTTATAATTTATAAGTAATTAATATGTTAACTATGATTTAGCAAACAAAATTATTGTAATAATAATCTATATCTATATATTTGAATATAACAATTTTGGGAGACTTTTAACTCTTTCCTCATTTATCCAACTTTTTTATGTTCTAGCATCTGTCTTTATAAATTCAATGTAGTTTCCATATTCTTATCGTAACTCAAAAACTTGTAGTTAAAAATGAAGATTAAATTGTACTCATTTTACACAAAAAGTCAAACTTGGACCTTTTTTTAATGGGTTTTGTAGTGCTTATGTAAGTGGTAAATTTGGTTTTAAGAAGTTATAAACAAGTTTCCTTTCCCTTTTCTCCAATTGTTTGCCAAGCTATGGCGTCGGCATGGAATCTGAGTCTATCGTTCTGTAAACTTAAATCTGATAAATTACCACCTTCCACTAGGCCACATCGCCTAGCACAAGAGGTGATAACTGATAAGCCCAATGAGGTTGAACACAGGCCTCATGCTCATTGGTGTGTTAAGGCAACGCCATAGCCAGAGCTTACCATTTTGAGTGTTGACATGGGTGAAACTAGAGCTAACATAATGGATGTGTTAGGTAATCCGTAATCGGTTTAAATGTGTACTTTTGGGTCCAAGTGTAACAAATCCAGTTGGTTGACTTGACACTTCTTCAGTTTTTCGTCTAATTTTCTTTTATAGTGTATCAGATACAGTTACCAAAATTCTATTACTTAAATAATAATTTTGCTTTTTAAATAAAATCATTTATGGGTTTTATGCAACTAAAATACTTTTTGAATGAGTTTTGATGCATATGATATATTTCCTTTTAAACTAATTTTTTTCCAGGTTTTCGCCACATTTGACTTGTTAGCGACAAAACACAATCCAAATCAACCCATTTATAAGTAAATTGGGCATAATTGCCACCTCTTGTCAAAACTAATCCTAAAGTTAATTGTCATGCGTCTATATTCTAGTCTATTCACCACTTTTCATGGGCAAGTTTGTTTATCAACACTATTCATGGAAACAATCACAAAAATATAAATGTTTTCTATCTGACAAATTGCAGATTGCTATTCCAATCGTGCCAACAATTAGGGTGGTTGTTACATTTACAAAATTTGAGGAGTTACAATCTTCATCAGAGGAATTCTCAACACCTTTATCCAGCCCAACTCATTTCCAGGATGCCAAGTCCAAAGAACCAGAAGGGTTGGGTTCATGGATCTCATGGATGAAAGGAAGCCATGGAGGTCAGTCGAGTGACAATGAAGCTTGCAGCTTTAAAGATGAAGCAGACCCGTTTAACATACCATCTGATTACACATGGGTTGATGCCAACGAGAAGAAACGCAGGATGAAAGCCAAGAAAGCCAAGATCAAGAAACACAAGAAGCAATCAGCTGCATTAAATCATGAAAATGGTGGACAAAGATCAAGTGAAAATTTGGAATAAATGTGCTTGAATTTAGCAAGATGATGCATCATGTTTGGTTGGGGATGGGATTTAGGGATTGAGGTTGTTAAAATTGAGTAAAACGATGCATAATCTTGTTGTTTCTTCCATTTGCTGTTACTTGTAATTGTAATTTTAAGCTTGAATATGATGGTGAAAAATTATTTGAATTTTGGGATAGCAGAATCTGCTTAACCATGCTTTGGTAAATCCTCCGTGTGTACACCCTTCCCTCTTCTCCCTCGCCGCATTAGCGTCACATCACTCTCCTTTCCATCCGTCCTCCCTTCCTTCCAACTATGTGCCTTTTGTTATACCCTTCCCTTTCCCTTCCTAGATCTCGCCATGTCAGCTCACATCACCTTCACTTCTCGCCAACATTACATGTGTGGAGTCATAATGAGAGCCCGGCTTTCCCCAATAAAAGATTACTCTTCTCGCTCATAAAGCAGGTGACCAAGGTTGAAGACTGCAGGTCTCCCTCCTGGTCTTTCTAAGTTCTACCGGAGATTTGATTCAGGAGCGACCCATCATATGACTCCTAATTGCACAGTTCTTACTTCTTCTGTCACACCATCCTCGTCTATTTCTGTTCTTACAGCTAGTGGTGCTTTTGTTCCTGTTCGTTAGGTTGGATCTGTGACTCGCTCTTCTGATCCATGTGGTCGTTTATCTCTTGATGTTGTATATCATGTCCTCAGTTCTCCTTAAGTTCTTGTGTCCCTACCAACTATGTTATATATTTCCCAATTTTACCTTTACTTTTTATTTTATTTTATTATTTATAATTAAGAGAGAGAGAAAGAGAGAGAAAGAAGGAAAAGGGGGGAGAGAGAGAGAAAGAGAAAGAGGGGAGAAAGGGGAGAGAGAGAGAGAGAATGAGAGAAAAAGAGAAAGAGGAGGTGAGGGAGTGGGGTGGTTCCCAAGCATATGCAGTCAAAATGGGAGGAAACATCTAGAGGGGGGCCATTTTGGTGTTCTCTCAAGGAACCAGATGAATATGTATATGACAGTTCAGACATGATATAGGGGTAGGTTACCTCTTTCTCACTTTTTTTTAATTAAATACGAAGAGAAAGATAGAGGTTAAGGAGAGAAAGAGGAAGAAAACCAAGAAAAAAGATATATATATATATATATATATATATATATATAGAGAGAGAGAGAGAGAGAGAGAGAAGAAAGGGAGATCAGGTCTGCCAAGCCAAAACTTTATCTTTTCATCGGGTAAGGGAGGGGGAGCATGGTGTTCCCACAGCATACCGATGGCAACCTAGGATCCGATGACGGGTCGGCTTGTGTATAATGAAAGGCCTTATATGTATTAATATTAAACAAAAAAACCCAAATGATTTTTGACATAGTGGTATCAACATTTGTAAGGTAATTCTTCTTATTTAAGATTAAGGGTTCAAGACTCACTTAAGAGAAAGCTATAGAATTTAAGGGGTGTTTGAGCTTGTTGTTCAATAAAATATTAAACAAAAAGAAAAAAAGGGAGACAGGGTAGTGGAACCTTATTTCTAATAACAGTCCATAGGACTGTAAACGAACCAATATTCGACGAACTATTCATAAACCGTTGGGCGGAAAGTTTGTTTATTTCGTAAATAAACGAACATGAACAAAATTTCTTGTTTATTTAGTTAAACGAACGAACACAAATGGTCTCATTCGTTCATGTGTGTTCGTGAGCGTTCATTTATATATGTATACACACATATTTATATACATGTTTTTATAAATATATATACAATGTTTAATAATGTAGTGTATATGTGAGTGTATTTATGTGTGCCTTTGTTTATGTTAGTTTATCATTTAAACAAACGAATATAAATGTACACGTATTAACCAGTAACCAATCTTCTAAATGATCGAACACAAAAACTCGTTCATTTATCGTTCGTGTTCGTTTATTTGTTCGGCTAAAGTTAAACGAACAAACATAAACATGCTCCGTTCATTCAGTCCATTCACATAACAGTCCCGTCTTCGTCTGCTGTTCGAGTTTCTGCAACTATAGGTTTGGCTCCAGCCCGAGTTTTGAGTCAATTTGGTTCTGGCTTCAGCTCATGCTCGTCCTACTTTTTACGAGTTTTGCAAGTTTTTTAGTTGCATACACAAATTAACAAACAATTTCTCACAATTGAACTAATATTATCATTGTCATTAGGCATAGCTAAGTAATTTATAAAGTTTTTATGATATTGTTAAAATTAATACATTAATTTCACCAATTTAATGTCTTTTGGACCAACTGAAGCCTGCAATGCATTAAAGTTGTCTGTTACCTCAACTAGTTTTCGGCCTACGACAGTACCATTGTCTTGCACAAAAAGCTAAAACTATGAAGGAAAGATATTAATTTGTTGTGATGAAATGTCATTTAGCAAATGAAAAATTAACTGTCATAACAGAAACTAGGGCGAAAAACTTGAATCAAAACTACAAGAGATAAATGCACACACGAATATTTTGCTCTACGATCTTCCTCGGCCCCTACTGAACCCACCGCCACGACCACCACCACCACGGAAACCACCACCTCTGCCACCTCTTGGAGCACCTCTGCCACGGAAAGAACCACCACGTCCACCACCTCTGCCACCTCCTCTTCCACCCCCACGTCCACCACCTCTTCCACCACTTGCTCCCCTGTAAGATCAAAGTTTAAAACCAAACAAGAAGAATAAACCCACAATCAAAAAGAAGCTTGATAACATTAAAGGCCACTAGACACAATTGTAATTCTTCATAGGGAGAGACATAATTTATGTAAGAGTATACAAGTTTGATACTTAAAAAATCAGTTTTAACGATACCAATATCGCTATACCTAATCAAATAAAAGAAGCATTTTTAAACAATTGCTAGACCTATCTTAACATTCCCAACATGTATTTCTTCCAATGACCTTTTTGCCATCCAATGATATTAACATTTAGAAAAAACTTGACTTGCAGAGGTGTAATGGTGTATGATAAAGTTCATATGCTAATAGTTGATGCTAGGTCAAGAAGCATTCAAGAATCACATGACATTTGTTAACAAGCTAGATCAAATTCTCACTTATGAAATAAAAAGTAGCAGCTACAATGATATAACATCCAGTATAAAGTAAGAAAATGCAATCGAAAAGAAACGTACTTTGGCTGTGGAAGAAATCTGGCAAGCGGTAATAGCTTCATTGGGTCAATGAAAAACTTATCACCTGCTGAATACGAAGTTGCTACAATACCTTCCATCATTTTAACTGAAAAGAACTGCAAATTTTAGCAGAAAGAGAACAAATGTCAGAACAAACCTAATTTTAAAGAATAAACAAAAAAATCAGTAATTTTAGCTAAAAACGTGAAGTATGATAGTATATAAAATGATAACTCACAGATTCATTGATGGGACCAAAGATTTCATCAACTTTACCGATCTGAGTTTTGTTTTGAAGGTAAATCGGGGCATTGAAGTAAGGTATTTTCTCATTAGTGAGCTTTGTCACTGCATCTCCCTCACAAGCATGAACAAATGACGAAACCTCTGCACAGTAATCAGTAAAAATCAGATTTAGAAATCCCACAATAACAGACTAAATCGATCTGATTGCCAAAATAATCAATCAATACATGTTCAAATCTGTAATTAAAGTATTTTGGTAGCTCTTTGTGTGAGAGAGGTAGAAGATGGTTACAAACCTACAACTTCCTCCGGGGGGCCTTCGTTAAATCGGTCTCCACCAAAACGGCCACCACCTCCACCTCGTCCACCACGGCCTCCACCGAATCGTCCTCCACCATCCCGTCCACCCCTGAATCCGCCGCCGCCACGACCCCGACTTCCGAATCCGCCGCCTCTTGGAGGTCGCATTTTGTTGACAGCTGAGGAGGAAAACAAAAGTAGGGTTTTGTGAGGGTTTAGAGTCTTTTTTTTTAGCCCTCTCTAACCTTTGGCCTCTTTAAACCATTTCTCTTGCACTATTTACCGAATATTACTTTTTTTTTTGGTAATGGACTAATGGGAATAAAACTTAGGAAAATGATAATTTAAGTAGGGTCAATAACGATTTAATTATTAAATTTTTAGTTCAGTTTTGATTTAATTATTAAAGTTAATTTTTAAACAGTATTACTATATAATTTGAATTTGTTATGATTTAATCCTTAAAGTTATAATTTTTTTTTTGGTTTAAACCTAGAAGTTTTTTTCCAAACAATTTAATTCTTAAATTTTTGTTAGAAAAGGGTTTAACGCTCTATGTTTTTTTAAGTTTTCAATAAAACTAACATGCATAATCAAGCAAGAGGGTAATACAAAAAATCATATAAAAACTAAGTGATTAATCAGTTTTTTTATCAAAACTTTGAGGTTTAAACAATTTGGAAAAAACTTTGAAGTTTAAATCATAATAAATTCAAAACTTTATGGTAAAATAGTTTAGAAAAAAATTTGATAATTAAACCGAAAATAAACGAAAACTTTGATAATTAAACCATTATTGATCCTTTAGTTAGTGGCATCTTCTACTACGGATGCTAAGATTATCACATGCAATTTTAACAAGCATGCATTTAAAATTTACTAAAATATATATTTTGTGTAAAATGTTTGTAATGATGATAGTACTCGTGATTAGTGTTTCTATATAGTATATATCATGTCTTGTAAATTTATTGGATAGATTTTAGTAATTGCATTTTAATTGTTTATCTCATATAATGTACTTAAGTAATTATACTTTATTGTTATCACGAAGTATAATGCAATGAATTAGTTTCAGAGTTTAATAATGCTAAACAAATTAGAATTCTTTGATAAATAATAGGAAAATCCTGTTAAGAAACCAATAAAAATCCTTCATGTTTTAAAGATGCATTGTTATTCCCTTAATTATTTAAAAAATATATTTTTGAAATTTGAATAAGGAGTTTAAGTATAATGTAAATAAAAATCATAATTACTAAACATATTATAAGCTTTAAAATTAGCAAATCATTTTTAGTTGTACAGAAAAAGAGGGTTAAATAAATTTTGTTTAAGATATTTTTTTAACAGCGAACACCTACCCACCTAATTTATATATATATTTATGATGAGACTTGAATGTTTGGAATAAGGAACTTACAATAATACAAGGCCGCATTCTTCAAAGATTGAGGAACAAGACGAGATCTATTAAGAGACGATCTATTCTCAAAAAAATCTGAATAGTTACATCCAATCACAAACTACACAAAGGCCTTGTATTATTGTAAGGCCGCATCTTTGTGATGGATAAACTGTTCCCATCACAAAGATGCATAGAGGAAAGAAACGAACTTCATATATCCCTCAAACTTATAGCAGAAGAAATACGTTAATCACCCCTTAATACCGTTAAGTCAAATATCCTTTGGTTATATACACAGTTTTATATTTTTATTGGCTAGTAAATGTTTTTCATCATTATTTTGTTAAATAGTAAAGTTAGTTACGTAACAAATATAACATGTAGAGTAACTATTTAACATGGTCACAATTAAATAAGGTTTTGATCAAATAGCTATAAAATGATCTCAGATAAAATCACGGTTGACAACATATATAATTACATGACACTATACTCAAAATTAAAGAAGCAGGATGTGTTTAATAGTAATTTCAAGCATAATTAAGGATGACAATCTTACAACGCACATATCATACCCATAAGATACGAACAACGTAAAAAAATTAACTACCTATAGGATAATTAAATAGTGAAAATTTGTTTAAAGACAATAAATTACGTGTTAAAATAATTGTTTAAGCTTTGACAAAATCAATCTTCAAATTTTTCTCGTGATCACCGGTTCTATTTTTCATTAATTAACCTGCTAGTAATAAAATATTAACTAAAACAACATTTCGGATCTTAAAAATAAAGGAATTATAATAATTTTATAGAATAACGTTGACTCCTGAACGGTGATTCAATAACAAAAAAATGTTCATTATGAACTCAATGAACACTACTCACAATTGACAATTCCAAAACATAAAATTCTTTATTATAAAAAATTTTATAATTCTTATTTATAAACTCAAAATAGTGAAATAGATTACTGCTATGTAAATTACAAACCCACGTGAACAACCTTTTTCAACTTTCTAGATTCTTTGATGCCTCCTCTTTTCAGTTTTGATAAACTAAAAACAACATTTACATTCAAATTAAAATAATGCAAATGCAGAATCACAAAATATTATGAAACACGTGTCGATCAAGAAACAAGAACAAAATAAAAAAGCCTCAAACTCAGAATATTGCTTCATCTTTCAAAGCCTTCGTTGTTTCTTCTAGTGTTATACTAGTCTTCTATTTTATATTGAGGAGTTTAATATAAAGCGACTGGATTTGAGCTTTAATAGAAATTTTTTTAGCAAACTAGGAGGGGCCTAGGCGTCTAGCACCCCTTCAGCTCTCTTCTGCCTTCGTCTTTGCATCTTAGGTTGTTAAAATAAATCATGTGGGATGTAAGTATGTAACCAAATTATATCAAAAGGTAAACCTTTAAAAATCTAATACATCATAACTAAGTGGGTGTTTAGTTCAAGTATTGTTTTTGAAGGGATTTGCATTTATAATGGGATTGGTATTTTGTGGGATTTGCATTTGGTGGGATTTAAAATCCCATCTTGTGTTTGGTTCATATTTCTTAGGTGGGATTTCCACCACC
>JAUEJL010082166.1:0-15152 GCA_032274825.1 Drosophyllum lusitanicum
AACAAAAAAAAAAAAAAAAAAAAAAAAAAAAAAAAAAAAAAAAAAAAAAAAAAAAAAAAAAAAAAAAAAGCTTAAACAAACACCCCCTAAAGACAAGAAGTCAAGAATTACATACTATAGCTTTTTAAATTGCAAAACTTTATTGCTTTTCAAATACACAATCTTCAAGATTTAAAATATTAGTTTTTTGTATATAAAGTTTAATCGTTTATTATTTATAAAATACATAAAAAATGTACCAGTTTACTAGTTTTATTAATGGTTATATATTACTTATATTATGATAATAGGACGCAAAAGTCTAAGCCACAATTATAAATTATAGTATATATTAAATTAGTATTCTTGATTCTCGAGTTTTGTACTATCGCTCTAGGATCTATCATGGGAAAATTATAATATTCAACTCTTTTTTCAAACGATAAAACATTGATACTGCAAACATTTACGTATAAGTTAAACACCTATACTATAATTCAGAATGTATGTTATAATGATTCCTCCCTCAACAAAAAAATATTTTATCAAGTTCCGCCACTGAGATACATGTTGAAGAAATTTGTATAAACAACGTTTAGAATAACAATAAAACTTGTATAATTTTGTGGATCGTGTTTAATACACTTTTCGAAATCTGTAATTCGATCCTTATGCCTGGGGTATCACGAATTCAGATGTGGGATAATCCAAGAAACTTGATTTGAATCACAGGCTTAATTCAAATCCAAACACAGAATATCTTTGTTTTGATTTTCGTTACTCAGAGACTATTTCAGCAGAATAACGATTAGCGAAATCTGTCTTGTTTTTCTTCCTTTGGCGTTTTTCTGTCTTGTTTTTCTTCTGTTGCATCAAAACCAAGAACACCCTTTTATAGGGGCTCAAACGGCGGTTTCCGGCAGTTACCCGGCGGCGGCGGTTGAGACCCCCGCCAGGGGCGTTGCCCCTCGGACCCCGCCAAGGGGCGATGCTCCTTGGAACCCCACCAGGGGCCACGCCCCCGGGCCCCCGTATTTCCGATACCAACTTAGCTTATTCGAGTGTGCACTTCGCACCTCCAAACCTGAATTATAACTAAGTCTAGAATCGGCTAGTCTCATGTCAATCATGATTATATTAAATGGCTTGATAACACTAAAATTACCAACAATACATATACTAATTATTATTAGTTACAAACAAAAATCCTACTCGATCGATCATTTCATAAAAACACACACGCATAAAACGTAGAAATGCCAACTTGCTACTGCACCATATGGACCCAAAATCACATGCATGGTTATCAATGACAAACTATTGGTGCCAAATGTTGAAAAAAGTTCGATCCATCCATCTACTCAATAATATACCCACCAAACCTTTCACTTTCATCAATTTAATTTAATGGATTACAATTAACAACCCCTAAAGCAAAATATCTGCAAACGATATTTCATTCAGCAAAAATATCTTTTACTTATGAAGCTCCATCTTTTTATTCTCTCTCTATAAAATACTATTCAAGATATATTCATCTTAATTTTTCACCTAAAGCTAGAACACTTTGTTTTATTAACAAATATGGACGCCATAAGCAGACCAAGCCGAAGTGATGCTCATTTGTCAAAAGAGGAAGAGGCAAAGATCGAAGGAGAAACGCGAGACTATTTTGACGGGTTAGCACCAAAACGTCACACGAAGCCACAACGTAGCGAGTATGCTACCCAATACGTTGACGCTCTACCAAGTGAGGAAGATGATGCTGATGGTGTTAATCCTGAGTACATTGAGTTTCAACATCTTGAACAAAACTCTCAGGTTTGTTCTTATAATTTGCTCCTAGCTAGCTTGCTACTACACACCGGCCACATGGTGTCTCACTAGTTGAATTGAGGCCGGCCGGTGCCAAAATAGACAGGTTGAGGTCAGGTCTTACATATATTAATTGTGACTGAGGGAGTGGATCTGATATATATTTGCAAACAGTTTCAGCTTTTCTTCTATTCAAAGGTCTTCCTTTCCTTTTCTTCTTGCAGAAAATTGTTTATACAGGTAATCAAGCGTCTGATGAGTTTGTTGAGACAGAATATTACAAGGATCTTAATGGTGTTGACAAGCAACATCACACGGTATATCCCTTTTAGCAATCTAATTTGAATATAAAATTGAAGTTGTGATGCCAAAAAATATTTTGGTCTGTGAAAGACCATCATAAGTCATGTTGTGCTATTTCAGCATTCTTAAAAGAATGATGGTTTTTCAGCCATATGCCAGAGGCGACCATTTTGACCCATTTATATTTGAACGAGCCGAGGTCGGTCATAACGGTTAAACTGGTTAAATAAATAAGAGCTCAAACAGAAATTGGTGAAATGGGTTGAAAGTCGCACAAAGTAACCTCCTCAAACATTTTGTTCCAATAACTCGATTAGTACCGAAACAATATCACTTTTGTAATCATATAATTAGTTTAATTACTTACAAAAAAATTGGGCAAAGCGCCTTTTGGTTCAACCCAACTCGCCCCGTTTCAACTAATACAAAACGCTATCAAGCTTAACTAGTTACCCGACCCACGTATATTTACCACATATGATTGTTTAGAAGAGTTATGATCACCCAAATAAACATAAGTGGAAGCAGGAAGTTATGCTTGTTGATCTTCCAGACAGGAACAGGGTTCATCAAAGTAGATGGCACAAATTGGGCTGCCTTAAACTTAGGCTCAGAATCTGAAAACACCCATCATGCATCTTGCAAGGGGAACCCAGCTACCAATGAGTGGACCCCAGCACCTGTTGACATGGTAAAACTACACAAAATCAACTTTAATTCTTCGTTTAAAGCTAAATAACTGAAGAGATTTCGGTTAACTTTCCGTGACAGGCATCTGTTGTCTCCACCAAACCTCACAGGAGCGATAACTGAAACGGATTAATTGCTGCAGATGTCGTGAACGAGCATCTAGAAACAAAACAAGTTTTGTGACTGCATCTATAGGGTTAATGTTCTTATGTATTGTTCTGAGGAAGAAACCAAGATGTGTTATCCTACTGAATAATAATAATAACTTAATTTGATGATCCCATTCAATTTGCTTGCTGTTAAACTTAATTCTTTGTTGCAAATAAAAATGAAAAGGACCTCATTACCTTAATTAAGTTCCTAATTGCTTTAAATAATCCATTAACAGAACCATTTTAATTTTGCGGTTATTGACTTCTAGAAGAGCTAGCTGGCTTTACCTTTTTCAAATAAACCATCGCTGTGTAAAACCTTTGGCTTATGAAGTGTCATTAAGAAGTTGTACTTTATGTGCATAAGTTATAAAATTATGAAAAAATGGTGGAAACTATAAAACTATTTATTACATTAGGTATTACTTATAATGTTTTAAACAACGATCATACGCAATTCCACCTAAACATAGCAAGGTAAGATGTACAATGTTATACCCTAACTAATATTAGAAAGGTTATTTTCTTATTGACCTCTAGCTAATCATCGTATAACGTTTTAAAAACGGGTTATACTACAGATGGATACTTTCATAAGATGCTTATATATTATGCAAAGACGATTTCACCTTACATTTCCAGTTAGCTATAAAAGATTTAGAAGTTACATAAAACTCAAAAATCACCCAACCACAAATGAGAAAAAGCTTCATCCTACTGGTTCAGTTTCTTTGTTTTTAGCTTCCACGGTGTTCTTTGACTTCAACAAACCGTCACAAGAACGAGGCCACATAGGTAGATTGACCCACCCTATGAACTTACAATTTAAAGATCGACCTGAACAAAAATAAAATCTTGCATAGTCCATGATATGCAAGTAATGGTGGGATGTAATTTAGGTGGAAGAAGATGAAGATCTGGAATAAGATTGAAATTTGACTAAATCTATTATTTTGGGTAAATCATGCGAACCAAATGTGTAATTAACTTTACTTTAAATACACATGTACAAAAATAATAAAAAGGAATTGCATCTTTATAAATAAATTATTTTTGCAACAAAATAAGTAATGAAAATGATCAAAATACCCCTAAGTTAATCGCTTGTCCAAGTAGGGCTATAGAGGACCATGCAACAAGTATACATGTAATGTCTTATAAACCACAAGCACATAATATATAAAAAGGTTATGCTACACTTTACCAACCGAATCATTTTAGCTAAATAATTTGAGTATCCTTAAGAGAGTACGACCCATTAATGGACTGAAATTGTAGGGAATCAAATAAAAAAGAGTTGTAAATGCCAGTAATTGGGTTTCTTACAGGTATAACAAGTGCCTGATTTACGTAAATACAGAAGAACGCTTCCGAGGACAAGCAGCAATAATATAAACATCAAACCTATTAATCAATAATTATATCCAACCATCTGTTTTTTGCCACTCTTCTTTCTGCCTTGTGCTTATATTACCAGCAGCTAAGATATGTCACCAGTGGAGCTATGCAATTATGGCACAGGGCACTCCTCTATCTTCCAGATCTCCTTTGCATATTGAGAGATAGTTCGGTCACTGCTGAACTTCCCACTCCCCGCTGTGCTTAAAATCGACATCTTTATCCATCTCTTCCTGTCCCTATAAGCACCCACAACAAAATTAAAGTAAATCCACATGGTCTTCATTGTATAATGCAAATGGGACCCACAACATGAAAAAGGGCATTGGAAAAAGAGTGATCTGATGTACTGAGTTGTGCATAACTCAACATGTGAGAGAAATGAGAACATACACATCTACCCATTTCTAATGTGACATATAGAGGTAATGGGTGGGTAAGGGAGTTCAAACACATTATTTGTATGGATCAAATGGGTGGGGTTGCATTGACCTGAAATACTTCTTGTCCGATTTTTTTATTTTACCTTGTAGTTATAAATATATTTACAGAAGTTATGCCAATTTAACCTTTTGAACTGAAAAAAACTGAATTATGAACTTTTATAAATTAACAATACACTCTGGTCTTTGGGTAGTAAAAATTGTCGAAATTGCCACCTCTAGTGAGGTGTTATAAACATGAAGGTTTGGAAGATCTTACTTGTAGGCTTCATCAACTTTGGCTTGTGTGTCAATATAAGTTGGGAAGTCATGACCAACAAGAAAGTAGTCGCCACGGCCATAGCCAGAGTCACCTTCCAGAGAATCAAGGAGGGGTTCGTAATCGTAGCTTCCAAATGCCTTGGATCTAATAAATTGTTTAGCTTCTTGGTATCGTGGATCTGGTTTGAACTGCATATGAGAAAAGTCAGAAAACATATTAAAATGAAATTGACGTGAACAAAGAAGAGAGGAAAAGAGCCTGAAGAAACTCTATCTGTGGACTACAATACTAGAGAAGCTTGGAAACAAGCTAGACTGGGCGACTGTTTACCAAAAACACAGGTCTCCACAAAGTCGTAAGACCATGTATTGAGATATAGTTGCAGGACTGATGCCTCTTATGACTAGTAATGACATTTTATATAGTCAAAGTAGTCTCTCACCAGTCCATTCTCTCGGTCTTTCCTGAGCTTCGGGACCTCATCTGCCGTTGCTCCAAAGAGGAAAAAGTTGTCCTCTCCAACTTCCTCCCTGATTTCAACATTAGCACCATCTAATGTTCCTATGATGAGGCATCCATTAAGTGCAAATTTCATGTTACTTGTCCCACTAGCTTCCATGCCTGCTGTGCTGATATGTTGTGAGAGCTCACTCCCTGGTATAAGAACCTCTGCTACAGATACATTGTAGTTTGGCACAAAAACTACCTGAAAATAATCATAAAATCGGTCCAAATTTTAACAGAAGTTTTGTGTTATATGAAACCAAGCAAGTAATAGTAATGCTAACGAGGGTTTGTTTGTTTACCTTCAAGTATTCATTAACCTCAGGATCGGTGTTAACAACAGCACCAACATCATTTACAAGCTTAACTATTCTTTTGGCATTTGTGTATGTTGCAAATGCTTTCCCTCCAATCATGATGGTCCTTGGGGTTGTGGTTTTCCGCTCTTCAGGGCTCATTTCCTGTTTCAAATGGATCACCCCTTAATAATTTCAAACATTATTGAGTCGAGTTTTTATCTATGGCAACAAAGATCTATGTGTCCAGTATTATACAGAAACTATTTGAGATGATTTAATCATGAAGCTGTATTGATAAAAGTTAGAGTTCTTGACATTCTCTCTATTTTTCTTTTCTTTTTAAAAAGATCATCCATCTATTTACTAGAAATGGGATAACACACCTTCAGTTTCTTGTATCTGTAAACAGCCCCCAGAATATTTAACAGCTGCCTTTTATATTCATGAATGCGCTTCACTTGAATGTCAAAGAGACTATTTGGGTCAATGCTTTCACCTGTTACTCGCAATACATACTCTGCTAATCTCTTTTTGTTGGCCATCTTAGCTGAGTCCCATTCAGCTTGCAGTTCAGCATTGTCCGCAAACTGTGTGTGTGTGTGTGAGAGAGAGAGAGAGAGAGAGAGGATCATTATTCATATTGTTGTGAGAAAAAAATATTTAAGATCCTGCAAACAAATGGAAAACATACCTCCCGCAGTCCCACAAGTCTGTCTAGGTTAGTCACCCACTCGTCTGTTTTCAACCATTTTGTTATGATTTGGCTTTGTTCAGGACTGCAAAATCTAAGCCACCGTCTAGGTGTTATGCCATTGGTCTTATTTTGGAACTTAGTTGGCCAGATGGAAACATAATCTGCAAACAACTCAGCCTTTAAGATGTCACTGTGCAACTGTGCTACACCATTCACCTGCACAAGAGAGAGAGAGAATCATGAGAACACAAAAGATTTTAACAAATCAGGAGGTTCTGCCTACATTTTACTATACAAACATCTTACGGTATGCCCGGAGACCACACACAAGTTTGCCATGCGTACAACAGGCTTGTTTGGGCTGTGATCCAGAATGCGCATATCAGAAATCTTACTCTCAAGGTCAGGACGTGTTGATTTTATCATTGCGATGAACTGTGGATAATACAGATCCCATAATTAATCACCAATAACGTATGTTGGTTATACCTTCATGAATAAGATGTTAAATAACTACGTACTCGCTTGTCAATTTCTTCAATAATTTCCATGTGGCGAGGAAGAAGTTTTGACATTACAACTTGTGACCATTTCTCTAAAGCCTCAGGAAGGACGGTGTGATTAGTGTAAGCAATTGTCCTGGTCAATGGTAAAGTCTTGGTTATTTCGCACGAGATAACAATGATCTATTTAGAAATTTGAGGAATTAACTGCCATGAAAATATTACAGACTTTGAAGTGACATCCCAGGCTTCATCCCATCCTAGTCCTTCTTCATCCATCAGCAATCTCATCAGTTCTGGTATCGCAAGAGTAGGATGTGTGTCATTCAGTTGCACTGCAACCTTGCTTGGAAACTCTGACCACTCACGCACGCCTGCTCCATCTTTTCTTTCCTTGAATCTGGAAATAATGTCCTGAAATGATATTCCAAAATTAAGACTCCAGCTTTATTATTTTTTAACAGCTATGAGTAACTGATGCAGATAAGCTGAGGAGTTAGCCAACTCTTTCATGGAACAGCAGGAGCATGGCAAGAATGCTGTAAAAAAGGCCAACTTCAAAATGTTATAACTATCAACCCATGAAGAGTTACGGGGCCCATAAGCAGTCCAGCGAAGCTTGCGATGAGCTGGACTTTGTGGCAAACAGCCGTAGGTGGGTTGACCCAACCGTCACACCCCAATTCCTTCATTTGGGACCACAAGTTTGACTATTGCAGTTTTTATGTAATTTTCTTTATTTTCTTATAATTTCAGTTATTAGGTAAATCACATGAAATTAGCACTCTGATTTCACATGTTTATCTCAGCAATGATTGTCAGTTCTATTAAGCCTATTTCCCAAAAGTAGAACCACTTTATAAGGGCCATCCATTGTAACTGTTAGGACTGATTAAATAATAATACAAATTAAAGTGAGTTATACGCCGTGTTGTACACTTGTACTTCTGGTATGCATTAGAAACAACTTAATTATACTTTAAAACAGCATAACAAACAAAATGAGAAGATTGAGAAAAAACCTGTAGTGATGCACTGCATAGGAAAAACTGTTGCTTCAGTCGAAGAAGTTTTCCTTCTTCTGTAGCATCGCCAGGATAAAGAACAGCAACAATCTGCAGGAAATAGTCTAATTAAAGTATTCCCATGCTGCAAAGATACCGACTCTCGATCAAATTAGAAAATCGTCATGTTAAGGCGTTTGGGTCTTATTACTTTCAAAATCTTTTTTGCAACTTAAGGAACAACCAACCTGTTGAGCTCTAGCATGTAGCTCCGCAGCAGACTGATACTGTCCATCATTAAACTGAAACAGGTTGAAGTCCTGAGCACTAGCTTTGGCCTCCCAAAGGCGAAGACTATTTGTATTCTTAGTTTTATATCCAGGGATTGGCACATCATATGCTAGGGCTTGTAGGACTTCTCCACCGACCCATTTTCGGCTGCAAGATAAACAGATCAGTGTTGTATTGCTTACCGCATGTAACTCAACCAATAATAAGAATAAGTAAGTTGAATATGAAATCAATAACAAACCAAACAAATAAAATAATTCTAGCCAAGTCAAACAAGAAATTTGAAGTCACACTTACGCTCCAGTGGGGAGGACCTCGACGTGACCAAAGAATCTGACAGGAAACACCACGTCATGCCTGACAATTTCCCAAGGACTAAACTTCTGCAGAGTATTATAGAAAGATTAGAAACAACCAACCATAAACAAACAACTAAACTAAAGCATCAGATGGAGTTTAGACCTCAAGCCAGTCTTCTGCCATCTCTTCTTGCCCTGCTTTAGTGATCCGCTGTTTGAAGAGCCCATACCTGTACCTTAGACCGTACCCCCATGCTGGCAAATTTAAAGTTGCCATTGAGTCCAAAAAGCAAGATGCAAGCCTACCCAAACCACCATTACCAAGTGCCATATCTTTCTCCTACAATTGATATAGTGGCACCAGTGACATAAATCTGAGTCAGTTTAACATCTAAAGTGAAATTTCTAAGGATGTATGGACAGTCTACTACCTACTAATGTTTCTTGATACTTAACTCAATCCGTGTGTCATGTATTATAGCTGGACAAAAGTAAAGGTTTTGGCATTACAAAGTTCTTATGGGCTATGGTGCAAGGCCAAATACCCATGGAACACAATTGGAGACCTTAATATTACAGGTTCAGGGTTGGCATGAATGTAAGGGATTATTAATGTCAATTTGTTCAAAGGGATTACCTGCTCAGTGATTTCTTCAAGTTCATGACCCAGCTTGTTCAAAGCACTGGAGTATGCATCTTGAATATCCAGGTTCCCAATGGCATTAGTCAATGCTCGTCCTTGGAGAAACTCCATAGATAGGTAGTATGTTTGCTTTGGGTCAATTTTGTGATAATGCAGATACGTCTCGTTCCATTGCTGCAGAAGCAGTGAACAAAAAAGGAAGCATAGTTAGTTCAGCTCCAATGAAAAGATCGACATCACACACTGGTAAAAAAAACTCAATCATGCCACGATGAGAGTTTATTTGGTTAAAGTTCTGATAACAATCAGTCTTCCTAATATGCATACTCATAAGATTTCAAAATATAAACAATATTCTATACCATTGGTAAATAAATTAAACCTCTACAGTATAGTAAAACTTGAACTTTGTGCTTCCCTACTTAATGTAAAAGCAAAATATCAAAAAGAAAAAAGATGCCATGTATAATTAACATATGCACGCGGAGTTACACTTCAAGGGTAAGTAGTTTTACTTGTATCAGACGGTCACGAACGCTCTCTGCTGCTGCAAAGTACGCTTGCTCGGGCTCAAACTTGACAGGCGAAAAATGTGGACTGTACTGAGCATGATACTTGATATTGGATGCAATATCTGTTGGATCTCCGGCTTGTGGGTGAGCAGCAATAGGAATCTTATCAGGGATCTTAGATTTGGCAGCACCATTGGCCTTTGCTGTAGTCTCCATCCCTGGAATTTCCAGAGGCTGCTCTACTATATATACTGCAAAGGTGTTGGGGTCAAGGGAAAGATACTCAAATGACTATCTGTATGACTGTATGAATGGTTAAATACATCTAGAAGGCTACTGATCTATTCAGAGAAGCAGAGAATGGAATATAATTATAACCAAACAAAAATGACAGCACCCAATTTCAAAATAACTCAACAGTGACCAAGCTGTATTGTTATGCTAAAAAATAACTAATTGCTTAGCTAATGAGCTGATGTGGTATCATTGATTGTAGTTGTGTTAGATAGAAATAACTAGAACTTTCATACACATACACGAAGCCATAGATGCATGCCATATATCATAAATCATACTCCCGTAACATTAACATTGCCTCTTTCACTCAACACATAACCCTAAAACACCTTCCAAGAACTACAAAAGAGAATAAAGTATGATTATTGTGGGCAAATAAAAATGATCAATAGAATACAAATGCTAGCAAATTATGGGGCAAACCGGAAACTGAAATTGATGAGATTCTCATGAACCGCAGGGAGAACATATGACAAGCAATCATTTCGAAGGAGATCGTTAACCAATGACGGGCACAAACTTCCATCACTAGATAAAACAAACCCAAACTCAAGCAAAATCATATTGAAAAACAGACTCAACGATGCCGAATTACCAAATCAATCACAACAAAACTAGGAAAAACAAACTAAATTAAGATGCATAACTCAAAACTAGCGTGAGAAACACTTACACCGTGGAATCAAAATCCTTCCAATAAAGCAGAGAAAGGAAGAAGCCTCTCAGCGACTGCAATGTGGCTTCAAAATTTAAAGGTTATAGTAACAAACAAGTCTATTAATAACAATAATGAAGCAGATATTTTTCATGGAAAGTTCCAAAAGCGATGAAGTTAAAAGTACCCGGAATATGCGTAGTCTGATTCAGTGGTGTGTGTGAGAGAGAGAGAGAGAGGGAGAGAGAGAAGATAAGTAATGAGGGTGGGCAAATTCAGACGTGATTGTGTGGTGGTCGAAGGTGAAAACGATGATGATGATATTTTCAGTGAGGCGAGAGATTTATGATATTTTAGGTGGCACGTGTAGAATGACACGGGGAGTCCGTTGTAAGAAAAGTGAAAGCGCGCATAACAAGATTGAATAACATGGAGATCCGAGTCGCAAAGTGGATGAGAATTCATGGGCGGTTTGGTTTGGAACCCCAAGTATGAAAAATTTCTTTTATCACATTCTTGTATTTTCAATGATACGAGGGTGATTTTGGTTTGAATAATTTAATTTGATTTTTATGACGTCATATATAATATACTAAATTAAATGTCCTTGTAATATACGAGTTAGTTTAAAAAATTATAAATATTAATAAAAAAAAGTTAAATAATTATATAACAAAAAATAATACTTTAATAGATGACGTCAACATTCAGACTTTATTATATTTTTTATGTATTAATTATCGATTATTATTATTATTACAATTAGAGGTTATATGAAAATAATTATCATTATTGTTTTATTTAAGTTTCCGTATATTATTGGGTTTAATATTTTTTTAATTCTTTTAGAATGATAACTTTTAAAAATTTGAAAACAACTATCAAATGTTTCGATAGATTTGATGTAGATTTGATTTATTATTTAAATTGAGTTTTAATAATTGACTTTTAATTTTGACTATAAAAAGTCAAAATTTTAATTTTAATTTTGAATATAAAAAGTCAAAATTTTAATTTTAATTTTGATAAAATGGATGGATTGGATTTAATATTGATTAAATGAAAAGTCAAGATTTTCTAATTAAATTAATGATAGTTAGTCTTTTATTTATATTAGAAGATTACGAGATATATCTAAGTGAAGGTTTATGACGTAATTAAATAAGATATATCAAAAGGTTGGATGTTTAGCCTACTTGTGGTCCGTCGAGTCTTTGATTTCGGGCTCTAACTAGTATACCTGTGATAGTTTTCGATACTTCTACATGGTCATCCTTAATTGAAACCTTTATGAGATTATAACTCTTAATTTTTTTACGAAAGACAATCCTTTGCTTTAGTTAGGATAGTTCTAGAAATTTCTGAGTATATAAAATTCATATATATCATTAAAAAAATACTTATTACATTAATTATCCTATTGTAAATTTTAGTCATCATTTATCAACAATAAATTACCAAATAAAAAATATGACTTAATTACAGCTTAAAAGAATGAATCATGAATTATGATCGAATTATGATCTTCCTTAACTGCCACAAATACGCGTCAAGTCCACTTACTTCTCTTTCTTTTTTGTTTCTGTTTAATAATATGATTACCACTTCTTCTAGAAAAAGTTGCATTCCCATGCATGGAATCTTAACTTTATTATACTTTTTATTATTACCCTCATTTTTCATTAAAATATGTCACGTTCAATTCTTTACTTAAAGTACATACAAATATTAGTCGTTTATTTTGGATAATAGAATTTATGGATGAAGAGCGTGGGGGATTAAGTGTGACATAGTGCATGTAAGGAATTTATAGGTGGGCAATCCAATTGAAGGAGGAGGAATTGGACGACTAAGATTGGTTCTCGCGTTTCTCGCAATAAAAACGGTTCTCAAATGAACTTTTCAATATATATATATAGATTTGCGTCCTGATGAGACGACATAAATTTGCGAGGCTTGATTTTTTCGAAATAACCCTCATTAATGCGTCATTAATGTTTCCTTAATGAGCCATTAATGAAGCATTAATTAGCCACCAAAAAATCTTAGCTATTGATTAAGTTTAATTAAGGGTTAAGATTGGTTCTCGCAGTTCTCGTACGAAAAATAATTCTCATTTGAACCCTCCCCTATATATAGAACTCAAAGGGCAATTCTCAGCCACTCATTTAAAAAGGCAAAATAGGAATTGCAAACTCACGTCTCCTATGAGACTTCCACATAATTTCCTTTTTTTATTTTTTGTTTACCTATTAAATATTTAAATGACCATAACTATTTCAATTTTAAGAATTTGAGCAAAAAAATTATACCAATATACTCATTTTTTAATCCTCTTTCAAACAAGACCGCTCTTCCTATATTTCTGAAAATTTAATTTCGAAAATGTAAACCATATGAAAATGATACCAAAATATTATCATTTTGAATCATGTGAATTTTTATCATTTTCGGCTGTAACCATGTGTATCTATATCATTTTCGGCTAATGATTACTTTCCAGCCAAAAATGATAACTTTCCAGACGAAAATGATAACAATTCCAGTTGAAAATGATAACATTTTCCAGTCACCAAAAATGATAAATTCCAGCCACCGGTTGAAAATGATAACATTTTTTAGCTACCGAAAATGATAACTTTCAGCCACCGAAAATGACAACTTTCCAGCCGAAAATGATAACAATTCCAGTTGAAGATAATATCAGTTTCCAGATGAAAATGGTAACAATATACAACCTTTAAGATGATAACTTCTAGTCACCCGAAAATGATAACTTTCCAGCCGAAAATGATAACAATTCTAGTTGAAAATGATAACATTTTTCAGCCACCAGTTGAAAATGATAACATGATAACATTTTCCAGCCGCCAGTTGAAAATGATAACTTTCAGCCACCGAAAATGATAACTTTTCAGCCGAAAACGATAACAATTCCAGTTGAAAATAATATCATTTTTCAGTTGAAAATGATAACATTTTTCAGCCATCGAAAATGATAACTTCCAGCCACCAGTTAATAATTATAACAATTCCAATCACCAGTTGAAAATGATAAGATTTTTCAGCCACCGAAAATAATAACTTACAGCCACATTTTCTAGCCACAAAAAATTATATAAATACACATGGTTACAGCCGAAAATGATAAAATACACATTTTAACCCAAAATGATATAAATACACGTGTTTTTAGACCAAAATGATATAAATACACATGTTTTTAGCCGAAAATGATATAGATACACATGATTACAACCAAAAATGATAAAAATTCATATGATTCAAAATGATAACATTTTGGTATCATTTTCATATGATTTGAATTTTTGAAATAAAATTTTCAAAAATATGACAAGAGTGGTCTTGTTTAAAAAATGATTAAAAATGAGTAGAATTTTTTTGCTCAAATTCTCAAAATTAAAATAGTTATGGTCATTTAAAGATTTAAGGGGTAAATAAAAAATTAAAAAAGGAAACTTTTGGAAAACCTTGAGGAGAGGCGTAGGCTAGGGATTTTTTTTTTTGCAATTCCTATTTTACCAATTTAAATGAGTGGCTGAGATTTGGTCTTCGAGTTCTATGTTTAAGGATATGACTATGTGGATCTTTACCCTGTATATATGTATGTATGTATGTATGTATGTATGTATGTATGTATGTATGTACTGAATGCTCGTGATCCATTTTCGTTATCCATCGATTACATACGATCGAGCTGTTATGTTATCCCATCACGGTTATTTATCCTTCCTTGTCATATATGTATGTATGTACATATATATATCCGTCGATCGTCATGCATGTTTCCACACCTTTAACTGTCATGGCCATCGTGACCGTCATATGCACCGGCCAGTAGTGTTCATACGAGTTTATTGCGCATGCATGTTTCTAGCTATTTATAATCATCTTCAAATAAATTTTTCTTGCATTAATCTTATCTATAAATACTTTATTTGGCCTCTACATATAAGTTAACTGTTCTCTCCTGATTAATGTACGTCATGGCACGGCAAATTAAAATGATAGTAATTTATAGCACATGCATTGGCTTTTTGACGAACCCATGCATGCCATGTTTTCGATCTAAACGTTTTACGTATATACTAATTATTCATCTAAATATCTAATTAATTAGTAGTAATACAATATTTTAAGATGAGTGCGTAATTTGTCTTTGTCTAGTTAAGTAATATATATATATAATTTGGTGTGATCGAGGGATTCAAGTTTTGATATATATAGGAGATCGAACGTACGATCGAGCTGGGATTGTCTTTTAATTGTTCTAAAAGGCTAGCTAGCTGTACGTGTACGTATAATACATGACTCGATCTAGCTTTGGTTAAAATGCTAATCATTTAAATAAAGTCAAGATACACATAATTAATATATTATATTAACGT
>JAUEJL010082177.1:0-15151 GCA_032274825.1 Drosophyllum lusitanicum
ATGCAATGATTTTATAGACTAGATGCAGTGGTTCCTAGAGTTCTCATTTTAAGGGGTGTTCTCATTGGATCCTCACCATATATATATATATAAACCAATTTAAAGAAAAAGGAGCCGAAAGGAAATTACTATTTGTACTTGACCTCTCATTTGTTGGGTGTATTTTTTCTTTTCCTACTTTATTTTATAATAATACGTCTAATATATGATCGATGTATATTATCCAAAAGTAATAAACATGTGACACACACATATACACACAATATCGTTATTTAATTAATTTTAAATTCTTCTTCTATTATTTAATACATAAATTGATTTTCAAAATCAATTTACTAAATAAATAAACCTCAATATTATTTAAATTTAAGTTAAATAGATTACTTAAATTTATTTTCCTTTAATTGATTCATCAAATAAGTCGATTTCCTGATTCTCCAAGATTAATTGCTTGTTATTTACTTCAATGCCTTATTGCATTAGGCCATTAGCTATGATAAACCGCCTTTACACAAACAATCTCCTAATCATCGACGGCCTAAGCGTATCCCTCTTACCCTAAGATCATATTAACAAATCTCTTTGACCACATAGGCCTCGCTCAGTGATCATGTCATACATGACTGTTACCTCTATGGTTGCAAGTTACTAAACAATGTTGCATAATGTCAAGGCACAATAGACTACAGGTCGTAATGTCGAATCTCATGCATATCAAGTATTTGTCATCACTATTTTAATGTTTTGTGGGTACTTGTAACAATTTTGTAGTTTAATTAAAAATTATATAAAATTGAGTTTTATCAAATATCTAATTCATAGTAAAGATACGCTCTTAGACACACTTATACATTAAGGTCGAAGCTCGAGTAATTTCTAAGCAAACAAAACGTTTTTTAACTCATGAAAACAAGTAAACATCTTATATCGTCTTGCAAGGTTCACAATTATTGATGTTATACGTGATAAATATATATAAAAAAATTTTAAAAAAAAAAGAAGAAAAAATCAGGCTTTTTAGGAGAAAATGTAATGGTAGGGTTTCCAACTCATAGAGTAGCTTTGGATGCTATCTATCTATATCTATATATATAAGCATGCTTGTGCTACAAAAAGCAGAAAATGAAGGGGAGCGTCTCCTATCATTTTTTGTCTCATGTCTTTCTCTATTTCCCATCACTAGATTTGCTTTTTTCATTTTGTAACCCACAATTTTTTTAAATTACATTTTGACTACTATTATCTTTTTATCATCATCTATACCCCAAGCCTTTTTATGTAATATTATATATATATCCCCATTGTTCTAGTGTTGTTCATAGAGCTATCTATGTCTCTTAGTCCAAATACAAAATCATGTATTTAAACTTCTTTTTGTGTGTGTGTATCTCTTTAGAATAGTATTCAAAATTCAAGAGATCGTTGTTGAATACGCGGGAAAATGCGGTATGCACACGACTAAAAACATGATTCTTACTACACTTAGGAGGAAACCCTATTGGCCTCAGATGAAGGCTTTATTAATCATAAGAATCAATATTACATCCTCTAAAAATCCGTCAAATTAAATAAATACTTGACGAAAATAAAATACATGTTTATTTATAAAATTCAAACGCCAAATGATTATATAAGTGTCTTTTAAGAAGATTTTCTCAAGTCGATAAGCCCAAAATCAACATATTGTTAATGGGCCTCACCATAAGTAGCCAATAATTTTGGGCTTGGGCTTCCACAATGAGCCCATCTTGACCCCTCAAAGGTTTGGTACCATCGCATTGAACATTACACAAATCGATCAATTTTATTATATCAAATCTGCAACCTCTCTAGTTTTCCGTTTCAAAATTGTTGTTTTTTAATGGTTTCTTATGTGACCAAAGAATATAAATGCATTACTAATGAATTTCTTCACTTAATACAACTCAAACCGAGTTTTCGTTTTCCTACTTAAAGATTTTTGAGTGATTACTTTTCGTTTTGCAATGAATTGTGTTCGAGTAATAGCAAGTTAAGAACACAAAAATACAAAGGTATCACCATATATAGTCTTTTATCGTCTCAAATACAATTCATCACAGGTCCGATAAGCATGAGTCTAAGGTTCATCCGGCTTATCACTAATGTCGCTTGGTTTATCACAACCAACCACTCGAATCCGATTAATATAATCCTTATCTTTCGCAAAAAGTTGCAAGATCTTGTACAATGCGAATAAAATTCCTAAATCATAAGAGGTGTTCGCCAGCCCGGTTTCTGTATCAAGTAGATCTATAGCTATCATCAAGGTTATGAATGAGAAATGTTGTTTCGGTATCATATTTCAAAGTTTAAAGTCAAGTATCATAGACATTGGTGCACTATACCTAATCTTTAACTCTTTGAATTTGGACTAAAGTTGTAAGACTTGGTATCAAAAGTGGTCCATCAATCAAAAAGACAAATTTTGAAAACAAGACCTATATGTCAAAAGAGGTGACCTTAGAGCTGGCGTATCATACCGTCTACTTATAAATTAGTCGATTCAGTTTAACAAGTCAAATGACTAAATTCAAAAGGCTTGGCTAAAGATAATGAGTCAGGTCAAAACTCAAAAATAGCCTAAGATGTAATATTAATGAAAACAACCTACTAACAACCCTTTCACTAGAAGTTATTATACTAAAAGCAAAGAGTGCCGCAGATTAACACTTAATCCTACCTACCCGTTTTAGCTCATAGCAGTAAATTATCTATTTTGACTCGTTACCTGCAACCCAACTCGAGATATTAAGTTGTATGTAGGGACCCCTATGATGGATAAAACATCTGAAAGCATATATATGCCATATCTAGTTTCTATATGTTTTCATACTTGAGGCCTGAAAGTAGCATTTAAGTTCTAACACAGATATTAGTCTTTATGAATATTTGACTGAATAATGTTGAGTACAAGTATGGTGAAAGAAAAAACATAAGCGGTTTATGGAAATCGAAAACTTTGGTTAAACTAAACCCAAATTCTCTCGACAAATTGGCACATATCAAAATGATCATCACTTGGTACCTCAAAGTGTCTTTCTTGATGCTCATTGACCAGCTCCACGAGTTTGCAACCTCCTCCTTTCAAGTTCAAGCTATAAAATAATAAATATAAATATATAAATAAAAAGTTGATAAAAAAACAGATAAAAAGAAATTAGCATGATCTCACCAATCTCCATGAGCTTACAGCATTTACTTATGAGTTATGAATGGATCAGTATGGTTTATATTTAATCTCAAACAGGTCAAATGGGCAAAAGAGTCAAACAAGTTAAAAGACGCTCAAAGTGTTTTCTTAATGCATACAATCTCCAATATCGCTTTATTGAAATAATAATATTCCTACTATAATAGAAGTTATTGTAACCATATTTAATGCATTAAAAAGTTATTAAAATCTAAAAGTTGGACGACAAAGTATGTACAGGATCAATCATACCCGCATGTTTCAACCCGTCATTTCAACATGAATATATTTTTACCGATTACCAAACCCGCCTGCCCACCCTGCCCGTCTTCTCACTTCTAGTATACAGAAATTTCCCTCCGAGCTCATGTTTGTGGTCAAGAGAGAAGAACCGAGAAGTTTATCCCCTTTGTTTTGATAAAACGATAATGCATATATGGATTAAATATCTTTAAATATCAGGATAATCTATAAGGAGGCCACCCAACTATTTAACTTTCTTTATTGAGGTTACCAAACTATTAAAACTAATTTATAGGTTACCCGGGTATGTATCTAGCTTCATTAATACCAAATTTGACCACACAAAATTATTTCTACAATTTTTACTTTACAAAATAAATAGGTAAGCAGGGTTATTTAGGAAAAAAGGAAATCAGGGTTATATCCGTCACCGAACTTGTTCTTTGTCGGATTTCTTTTCAACAAAGGATTTCTTTTCAACAAAACCCAGATACATACTTTAGGGTCCTATATAGTAGTTCAAATAGCTATGTGGCCTTAATGAAATAAAAACAAAATCTCGAACATTTTTAACCTTTAATATTAGAAGGGATTCAGTAATGCATATCTTACCACTTTCCTGACTCGCTCATTGGCAGCTGGAGTTCCTCCAGTAACAGATTCAGCAAGATATGGACTGCTAACACGAACTTCATTCATCACCACTATCACCGTCTTGTCCCACCTAACAGGTAGCCTGATGACACCGCCAATCAACAAATTTTTAATTCATTCAAAGTAAGATAACTTCCAGGGAAATAGTAATGTATTTCAAATAAAGCTAATACTAAAACAATGTGTGTATGTTTGGAGAGAACTCACCCCTTTTGGTCTAGTAAATTAAATGTTAGCAACGAAGTTTGCACACTTTCAGTGAATGCGTTCAAATCACAATTGTTTGAAGTACAAAATTACTCCACTAGAGTAAGGATAAGATAACAGAATCAAACGCATAATGGTATTTTCTAGAAGTGCAATTTCGACCCATTAACTTAAAAAATGGGTCGATTTGGGCTGTCTGTTGAATGAGCGGGAGCGGGCATGTGTGTGCGTGTGTGTGAGTGTTCAGGATGTGTCGGTGCGTGTATGCATGCGTGTGCATGTGTGTGGAGAGAGATCAAACTAATCAAATGAGTCCCAAATCACCCAAAGTGCAATGTAATGCATTAAGCCTCCTGAATTACTACTATATTCACCTTAAACTAATATGCTTTAAATGACAGTGTCACGATGAAATAAGATTTAGGTGAAACAGATGCAGCTTCAACATGCCAAATTAGCAAGACAAATAATAAGAGTATAAGACGACCTGTATGAACCAACAAGCCAAATTAAAACCTTGTTAATAGTAGCTCACCCAAAAAAAAGTTTCTCGATTTTTTCTGTTTACCTCTGTATGATAGCTTTTGATTTCAATTTCAGCAACCCAACTAAATGGGATTGTACGTCTAATGTCATAAGAACCAGGATTTTGAGACCTCAAATGCACGTTTTATAGGGGAGACTTACATCTATTATAAGCGCTACTCTAGTGGGAAAACTTGTGAACACAAATCAAACAGAAGAGATATAGCATATAGTATCCTATTTATTGAGAAATCGAACCTTAAATAACAACACCCACAAATGAATAACAAGACAATCAAGAGAAACAAGAACACGTAATTATGTGGTTCACTCGATTAATGTGATCAAGCTACGTCCTATGCAGAATTAAAGAGATTCTCATATTGTTGAGTTTGGTACAAGGGTTTACGATTACATGGAGTTATATTTATAAAGACAGACTAGGGATACAACTTGATTTCCCGGTTACGAATCCGGCCCTAAAATTTCATACAGCCAAGACCAAAATTCTAACCTTTTGTTCCAGTGACCCCAAACAAGGCGCTTGGCCATTTAGACTCCCACGACAATGGCAGGGATGATTTTAGCAGCAACCGACTCCACAACCTAACACTATTCAATGTGCTTTCCTGCTAATAAGGCTTATAAATGTTTATGACACAGTAAATGATTTTAACTCCAGTCTCCAGGAATATTATAGCACACCAGCCATTAATCAATTTGGTTGAACAGGCACCAAAATTCCAGATTACTGCACAAGGTCTGCTTAGACTTATTTAACCGTTCATTGGCTTTCCCACTCTCTAAATATAGCAATAAACTCCAGGATTATATGGCTTGCCACCCACGTAGTGCATGTCATAGCATAGGGTAACTATACCAGAACGTATCCAATACACATCTGTATGTACCGTACTTCAAAAATTACCATGTAATGTAATATACTTTCAACAGTTACATTCAGATGTAATTTGGTTACATTCAATAGGAAAATATGATGCAAGTCTGGTACATAATTATGCTACTAAAAAAGGTTAACTACATACAAAAGGTGAGTTTCAAAAGTTTGTTACATCAAAAGGTAAGTTTTGAAGTAGGACACATTCAGTAGTAAAACGTGTACGACTCTGCCATAGCTTTCCCTAAACATAAAATCCCTTTTCAATACATAATTAAAGCATTAAGAGCAAAAACTACATCAAACTAGCTTTTTGGGTTCTAGATTGTGATTGAAAACATAAATTAAGGACCAACAGAGGGAGGAGATAAAAAATATACATACGTTTTTGACAAAGCATCAAAAATACTCTGAGCCTCGGCAGTAACACCGACCCCGATCCTCTCCACATCTAGCTCTGCTTGTCTACAAGAATATAAACCATATACCAATCACAATTTGCCAACAGAAGTCATTCGAACATTATCACAAACACTTGGAGGGCACTTAAAAAAGTGATCTCGTTCTCAACACACATGACACTAACACTTGTAATAGAAGTATAGAACACTCATCTTAATTATCCAAAAAGAACTTGCAAATCACTTCATAATAAAAGAGAGATTTACAAAAACTCCACCATAAAAAACAACAACACTTCGTTTTAGAACGTCAAATGCATAATAAGGTTTTTAATTTTCTGTATAAACTCACTGAGAAACTTTTAAAAAAACCTGGCATTCATTCGAGAAACAAGTCGATGTACTGATTTACTTACCTAACAGCAGCATCTTCTTTAGATTGGAGTGAATTGAGATCGAGATAACATTTCTTAAGATCAAGCGGGTCATCAGATTGACCCAAAAAGGAAAACTCTTTGATGTAGTTAGCTTTGAGCAACCTAATGTTGCGCCGTGATTGTGGGTTTGATTTCAGACCTTCTTGAAAAACAAGGATGTTTGAGGGGCGATCGTAGGTTATGATTTGGCCTTCAAATTCGTCCCCGAAAGTTGTTTTAATCGATAATAAGCATCCAACTGCAAACTCATCTCCACCGCTGCTCCCATCCATCGCCATTTCTCTCGCCCTCAAAAGTGAAAAACTGCAGAACCGAGGGGCTTTTTTTTCGTTTGCTTTAAGATTTAACAAAGGGAAAGTTTAAAAGATTAAAATTTAAAGGAAAAAGAAAAATAAATATTACATAGTTTGATGAGCAAAATTATAATTTTTATGTTTTTATAAATTTATTATTTATTATTCTTATCCAAAAAATCAAAGGTATATCCTATAAGAACAAGTTATTTCTAATGAGTTGTGTTCAATAAAGTCCACTAAAAACATAATTCTAAAATTTTAATATTTAATTACAGGTGATTCAGTATACAAAAGCATCAAATGTGAATTACGAAAATGTTACTCCGTACAAATTTTTAAAATTTAATCTGGACCAGTGATGTCATTGATCCAAAGGCTAAAATTAGGCCCTTAAGACTATTAATTAATTATGGACTATATTAAACATTCTTCTATTTCTAATTCAGTTCATAAAAAAAACCAGTGTTTGTTACTACACACAACTATTAGTGACTACTGATTGAACATAATTAATTTAAAGCATAATTGTTTAAATGTTTGAACAACCAAAAACTTTCGCCCTGTTCTCGAGTTATTTTTTGGAAGGAAAGGGAAGGGAGGGGAAGGGAAGGGAACAATTAGTGAGGTGTGTTCTCAAGTTTTTTTAAGGATGGAAAGGGAAGGAAAGGGAGGGGGAAGGAGGGACTATTTGGTTAAAAAACCATCCTCCCAAATATGGGATGATTTGGAAGGAAAGGGTTCCCCCTTCCTTTCCTTTCTTTTCCTTCTAACTCAAGAACACAACCTAGTCCTCTCTTTCTCTTCCCTTTCTTTCCCTTCACTTTCATTTCCTCTCATTTCCTTCGTTAAAAAACTCGAGAATAGAGCGTTTAAGTTAGAAAAACATAAAGAAAAGAGAGAGATTTACACAAATGAATGAAACCCTTTATTTCCCTTGGTTGTACTGTCCGAAAAGTATTTATTACTACATAAAAATCCAGTATCTTTGAGAATTATTTTCTATATAAGTATTTATTTAGTATCAGCCATCGGTTTAAAATTGTTTATTTTGTGAAAATCTAGTATGTTTGTGTGTTGACCAAGATGCTCACTTATTAGCAAAGAAAGTAGATAATTTTCGTGTTTTAGCAATCAACCAGTTGTAATCTTCATGAAGAAATGTAAAACTATCGTAATATCAGTAGTCTAGTTATCACTACCCATCTCAAAGAGACACCACCCTCCCCGAAAAATCATTGATACTACATGCTAAAGACACTCATAAACACCCCAATGTACTAAAAAGTAGCACCAACTTCACTTAACTAAGCACCCAAAATCATCGAAATAGTCTAAAAACCCCTCCAGCTCTTCGATAAATTTTTTAAAAGAAAAGAAAAACGACAAAATTTACAATTTGAACTAACAAGACGCATGATAAAAGTTAATTGAGCAGCACACAAAATCGTTAAATCCATGAAAAACTTGAATGACCCTATCGATATTTATGGGCGCGTGTCACATAGTGATTAGACACCATTCCCATTCGCGTATTGCCAAAAATCTCAAATCGGTCTTCGTGCCTTCTTTATCACGCATTGGCTAGTGATTGGATGTCCATTAAAATAGCCCAAAACCAAATGTCATAAGTCGCTCTTCACAGTCTTGTTCGTCTTTGTTAAAAAAATCACGAATAGGTTATTAGAAATAGCGGTCGCCTCAGGTCATGGTCTCACACAATCATATAGTGGTGGTCACAGTATGGCATTGATCACAAAGAAGGAGGCCAGCATGGCAGTTTTCTCTTTTTATGCTTTTTGCATTTTGATTGGTAAGTTATGTTGTATGATCTCAAAATTTGGTATGGTGAGGAGTGACCACACCGTATGCTGAAAAGTGATGCTGACATATATAATAGATTAATAGTTTGGTGTTGTATGACAACTTCATCCACTCTTAAGTCTGAAAACTAAAAACATGTAACAACTTTTATTATTGTTATTTAACCATCCACCCCCTCTCTTTTCTTCTCTACTAACCTCTCAGTCCCTCCCATTTTTGTTTCTCCTTCTCTCTCAACCAACCACCTCCTCACCTCTTACTAGTAGGAGTAGATCACCATCGACACCTACCATCTCCCCCTCGCCTCATCAACCACCACCTGCGACCCCCTCACTCCCTCGATCCTTTTGCCCTAACCACCGGTGGCCTTACACCATCATCGTCGCCGTCTATTTCAGCGCTTCCCATCACCACCATGTGCCACCGTCGATGGCACCAACGACAAAACCACCATCCTGCTCCACGCTCGCCAAGAACTCATAGGTCTCTCACTCTAGGTGTTTGTTTTTTTCTTAGATTTAGAGTTTATGGGTTCGGATTTTAAGTGTGTTTTAACAGTTTAGGGTTTCATTTTGGGTAATGGGTTTTCGATTTGGGTTGTTAGTTTGATTTCTGGCGGTTGTAGTCGGCGGTTGTTAGTTTCAGGCGTTTTCAAGCGGCAACAGTCAGTGTTTGAAAGGGAGGAGGGAGGTAGTAGGCAGAGTGTTCTAATGGTGGTGTCGATGGTTAAGGAGGAGGAGGGTTGTGGCTTGAAACAGGAAAAAGAGGAGAGTGAGAGAGTTGATAGAGGATAGAACAAGAGGGAGAAATGAAGTGTGAGAATTATTTAAAAATGATTAAATGTTATATAAAACTAATTAAAATTTAAAAATAGTAAAAAGACATAAATGCGCTTAACTTGACGGACATAATTCGTTAGAAAGGACAAACCTTGCAGGAAAATGATACTTGCAACTTTTTTTTTAAAAAATGATAAATTTACAACAAGGGATAGTTAAAAAACCGTTTCTGAAATTAACTCTTATTATTATTATTATTCTGGATGGATAATTAAAGAGAGAAGCGGACATGAGGCTAAGAGCAGCTAAGGTAAGTCTAATTACTTGCACATATACTTATTATTATATCTAGAATTAAAAAGTTAAAAGAGGTGAAATCCACTCTCCGCTAACCGTCAAAAACTCCGTTCATACTCATGCAATCAAACACGTTCATCTTTAACTTTGGGTTTTTAATCACCTTTAATACAACATTGCTTTGCTTACTATGGAGTTGAAGTTTCATATTCATTTTTAGGGTAATACTGCTACTCTGATACCTAATGGCATTTCAGTAAAAGGACCATTCAACCCATTTGTAAATTTTGCAAGTGTTTCTCGATTAATACGGTTTTATTCATTAAAAAATATGTTTTTTTGTTTCATTTAGGCGTCTAATAGTCCAGTTAACACCATTGACGTATCCATTTAAAATGGGTGGTGTTATTCTACAAAAAATGCAATTCCCCCACGTAAATTACAACACGTTTAAATCTATTTTACATGTCAATGATGCTTATAAATGATAAAAGAAAGTACACTCAAATTCGCCATTGATGCATTCGTAAAGCAGTTTCTCAATTTGGTGAAGCATCAGTAGGTTGGTATTAACCAAATGTCCAACTGACAGTTCGGTGTGTATTTCAGATTAGCGGAATTGCATAACACAACCCAAACACCACCAAATTACTTAATCAGGTCGAAGCAGAACCCAAACACACGTTACAGATATTAAAACGGGTCAAACGGTTTGTAAACATGTAGTATGTCAGAAACAGATCAATCAAGCCGACATGACAATGCCAAAACCCATTTAGCCCCCATCCATAACAATTTTATTTCGTGTTTGGTTTCATGTCATGTCAGTAATTTGATAGAAAGAATGGAAAGAAACTCCACAGATTCCGCTCTTCAAATGTTCATATATATAAAATTAGTGTTCACCAAGATAAACTCGAACCAGTGTAGTTTCAGTTCCTACTAAAGTGCAATTTCCCACAAACTACATTGGACCATAAAAATATAACTAGTAGCAATTTCGGACAAAACAAGCTACAAGTTTCACTCGGCGAATCACGGGCCACAATCAACAGTTTCCAAAGGTAAAAAGAGTAGTCCATTAGTCTAGTGAATGTCTTACCTTTGTGGCGCAAGCAAACTAGCACAGCACTCTTAACTACAAGAAGCTTTGTCGCAGAGTGGGTTGTGTCGCTAAAGGTTACCGATGGTTCATAACCACATTTTGCAGTTTGAACGGCCGTTTGTTCAAAGTAGTCACTAAAAACCACAAGAAGCAACGACATGCAGGGTGTAGTGCAGAAATGGAGATAGATGCTAAACCGTGAAGTTTGTAACCAAATTTTGCAGTTTGAATAGCTGTTCAAATGAATCACTAAGAACCACACGCGAGTGTAGAGTGAACAGAAGCTAAACCATGAAGTTTGTAATGCAGTTTCAATCGCGGGCTCAAAGTAGTAGTCATATTAACAACCACAAGGAGCAACGAGTGTAGAGTGCAGATATGAAGAAGACGTGCAGAGTCTAAGAGATGCAGAAAGTGGATGACCCACGAAGGCCGTTTCTCAGATGATAACCAAAACCTCAAAACACCAAAGAAAATATAGAAAATATGTTCAGAAACTAAATACTTGAAAAATATATCACTACCATAAGTCAGAGAAAAGCAATATAACTTAGAAAGAAGGGACCTCTAAAGATGGAGTCGATTGCAGGCGGCCACAAAGTGCGTCCCGCAGGTCCAACACACGAAAATGTCATGATCATACGAAAGTAAAAAAACCCTACTGCAGTTTGTTCACATACTCTTATCATCCATAATATTAACCCAGAGCTACCATGTTGTTACCATATTCTGCAATCTCCCAACTCTCTCTTCTGCTTCCCTCCATCTTAGACTCTGAAAACAAACATTCAGATAAACATTAATCTAACAAGAACTACACATACACAACTAAATAAGGTACAGCATACCCATTTGCATATGGTGAATCACGTCGGGCACGGCGATAAGGAGGCGATCTGCTGTAGCTACGGCCTCTGCGAGGTGAAATGCTGCGACGAGGTGGAGACCTTCTCCCACGAGGACTGTAACTCCTATATAACAAACAAGCACAGTAAGAATCCCGAAGCAAAAAACGTCAAAATCATTAAAATTAGGAAATAAAAAAACAAAATATATTAACTTCATTCAAGCTAACAGTTCTGATGAGCACATTACAATTTACAAGACTTAATTTGGTGGTTATGTTCATAGAACAAACATCAAGTGCAAAGAAATAAATATATCAGAACGATATGTACATACATGTGGCATTTAGAGGTAAACTCAGAATGAAGGGAGGGCTTAATGTCTTTATTAATTTTTGCCCTCATTAACAATTATCCACACCCGTTTACACTTTGGCACATCTATGCGACAGACTTTGTTTCTCAGAACAACCCAATTCGGAATCAAGAGTTGAGAAAGGATATATTCATGGATACTATCAGTGCAGCATGATGTTTAGCTATCAAAAAGATACAACTGTAATGTGTTAGCTAACGAAATAAAAAACCTAATGATGACTTGTACATAGCACCTACAAAATTGCCACGTCAGAAATTCACACTGATGTCTGGGGTTAAAAGTTGTATCTTAGTAACACAAAGCACGCAGTGACTTGAGGTCCATCAAAGACTCAAGAAAAGAGGAAAAAATTTACATACATACACATGTTCCTTCAACAAGCAAAAATATGGATCAGCAACTGAATTTGGCAGTTTTATATCATCCTTAATTTATGAACAGTATTGCAACACCAATGCACTGTACCACACGAGCACAAGAAATTGTAGCACAGACAAGCCTAATGTATAATATCGAGATATAGTAAGTAAACTTCCATAAACTTTTCATAACATGAAACAATCATATATCTTCTTAACATAAATAAATGATGCCACTTACCGACGACCATAACTTGGACTCCTTCGCCGTCTAGGACTAGGGCTACGGCGGCGGCCACTTCCTAATCCACGTGGACCAACACGAAGACGACACTCGCGAGCAAAGTGACCAGGCTCACCACACTCATAACATTTCAAATCTTCACCACCACCACGTCCACGACCTCCACCACGCCCACGGCCTCCTCCATCTCCTTTTGAATTGTGGGACAGCTCTACACGCCATCCATTCTTCCCTGAATAATTGAAATGCAGCTGTGATGGCGTAAACGTAAAACATGATATAGAGGCCATTTATATAAAAAAGAAAAGGCAATACTAGGAACAAGGAGCTCTGCACATAAAAGTAATGGAACCTGCACTCAGGCAATCAGAAGCCCCATATAGTATACCAGAAAAACAACATTTCTGTATACAGATAAACTAGAAAACCACAGTTGATGCAACAAAATGTAAAACCGCTATAAAGATTTAACCAAAAATAGAAAAAGAAAAAAAAAACAAACCATCAATGGGATAGTACATCTATATAGACAACAAACATACCATCCAAAGCACGAATAGCATCTAGGGCATCCCTGCGATCATCAAACTCAACAAAGGCATAACCAGGTGGCCTTCTAGCAACCCACACACTGCATTAGTTTCATATAAAATCAAAACAAGCATTTTTAAATGGCAAATAAATATAAAAATTCAAACAGTCCAAAAAACAATGAGAGCCACAAACAGCACTGAGAATCTTGTGAGCAAATTAATATTAAAAACCCAACCAGTTACACAAGTCATTATGTCAAGATTATACCATCTTTCCCAGGGAAGATGATAACTTGATAAGTATACCTGTATACCCCATGATCTCATCATCTGAGAGTTTTAATTTTCTGGTAAATGTATATTTCAATATATTAAACCATGACATCCATATGAGAGTTTCAATTTTCTGGTAAGAATATAATTGTAGTACAATGAGAACAACGTTGCAGATGAACCAAAAGGCCAACAAACAGTCGGTGGACCGTTCATGAACAGTTCAGCGCTGGAAGTCCGTTGGTGTTCATTCATATAATACATGAACAAACATAACAAGATTATTGTTCGTTTAGTTAGACGAATTAACATGAGGAATGGTCTTGATGCCTTGTGGATGTTTGTTTATCCATTCATTTATGTCCGTCTGTGCGTTTGTTTATAATGATGAATTTTATCATATTGCTCAGTCTGTATGCTCATTAAACATTTAAACAATCGAATATAAATCAAAAACAAAAAAATTTATCTCCCTGGTGAATAACAAATACACAAAAAATCGTTCGTTTGTGTTCTTAATTTGTTGAAAGCCAACACAAGAATCAGTTACGTGTTCTTTTGTTCAGATAAATTTAATTAGCAATATTTTTCTCGGGAAGAAAAACCAAATTTTCGCAGAAACAAAAAACTAAAACAGTATATCCACGCTTCAGATAATTCCTCATACATAATCTATTAATCCATCAAAAAAATGGTCAAAGAAACACGAAAAAGGAAAACCGAGTGCCCTGATATCAAAATCTTAAGGATATCAAATTAAAACTTACTTCCTCAATACACCATAGACGCGAAATTCATCTTCAAGCTCTCGCTCAGAAACTCGCGGGTCGAGATTCCCAACATACACACGAGACATCGTCTCTCACCTATGACACAAACGCAAAACAGAATCACATCAAATAACGTAAAACCAATAGCCGTCAGTTCTTCCCTTTACAGAAACAAAATCACACGTAAAAAAGTACGACGATTTGTTTAAGCGATGTAAAAAGTATCAGCAATCGAAAATCAGGTCAGTTTTGATTACCTCGGTAAAAATCTTGAAGAATTTGCGATCCGATCGAATGAATTCGAAGGCGATTGTGAAGCACTAAAACCCTAATCACGGAAAAGGGAAAGAAAATGAAATAGTAGATCGCTTCGCTAGTTTGATCGTTTAAGACTTTAAGAGCCCTTTTAAGCCATTTAGATGGGCTTCTTTTTTGGGCCACAATGTAGGCTCCTTCTTTTGGGCCATAAGTTTTTAGGTTTTAATTTTGCTAGATAATTTATATTCTTTATTAAAAATAAATATAAATAATATCACAACTAAAGATCAAACACCACAATTATCAAACAATATTGGACCTAATTTTATCAACAATTTATCATGTGGAATTTTTTATTTATAATAATCTTTATTAAAAGACATACGATGTGTGTGTTAAATATGTTAGGCAATATTTTGTTGTTTCTTTTACAACACCGCGAGTATGATCGACCCCTTCTTCACATATGGTTTAATGTTTTTTTTTGAAATATTAAAGCAAAAACGGAGCTAGAAACATTGACTAGTGTAATTGTAAATAAATCTTTTATACTTTAACACGTTTCATCTATCAAAATATGATTGATTGAAATAAACAAATTAAGCTAAAAACTAAA
>JAUEJL010082188.1:0-15151 GCA_032274825.1 Drosophyllum lusitanicum
GTACACTAAATGGTAACTTTTGAGACTTGGATACATTAAATGGTAAGTTTGAAAGTCTGATACATACAATAGCAAAATGTGACAAGTTGGATACATTTTCGGGAACTAAACCCTAAAATAAACCACCCAACAAATATTGCTTTCCTGTAACTAGCTTGCTTTTATGATCATATGATGAAATATATCTTAGAACTATTAGAACTCCAAGCAGAAGTGTTAAACAATATTTTCTTGGCTTAGGTTGATTGTAGCATGCATTTATATTTGACTAAGAACTATAAGTTTGTATCAAATTCACAAATAACAATCCTAAATATGTAACTAATAACAAGTACAACATAAAACATAAATTTAGGTTTATAATTTCATAATATGCCCCTTATTTCACCTGATTGAAAATCATAATTCATCAAACATAACTTCAAGTTTTCATCCAAATTATGAATCTAGAACTCTTAATATACCCGAATAACAAGTAATACTCGTTTTAATTTCGACCAATTAGGTTTTAGGGTTAGAAATTTATTTACCTGAACTTCTGGGCCAGAGTGAGTGTCAGCTTGAGTAGGCAGTGGCTGAGAGTGAGACTCGATGTTCACAAATTGAGATTCCTGAGTAGACAGTGGATGAGCGTGAAGCGTGATTGATTCGCTGTTTGTATTTCCTGAATCGCCGCCGTTCTTGTTCAAGGCTTCAGGCACGGACGCCTTAATCTAATGGGTGCAGTGGGCTTTGTGGGCTCAAGATTCATGAGGGTCGGGGGCCTGTTAACAAAGTTGTAGGGGCCTGTCAAGAACTCAAGATGCTTCGAGTTCCAGTTTCCGGAGACTAACCTTGCCACCTTGGACTCGTTTTGTTTTTAATGCTTTGAAGAACGGACCCATGAGCAACTGTTGTCTCACGACCAAAAGAGGGCTTTTGTAAACCGAATACTACACGATTGCCTCTACCAAAATCCTATTAGATAAGAGATCTAACGTCTACGGTGAGATGATTGGCTACGGACCCACAATGGGGATGTTGAAGACAAATTGGTATACACGTCGCTATCTACTAGGAGGACTCGTGCATTGTAAATAGTTGGGGGGTCGTAAAGCATCTATCATCTTCCTCACCAAATAAAGACTGATTTCTTACTTATCACTTTGATGAGCGACTTAAAACGTTAATGAGATGCTATAGGGTTCATCCAAGTTCCCTTTCTATGATATAGTGGTCCTGTTTATTTTACATGATCTTTACACAACAGTTTTTAGTTATACATAATAAAATACAAGCAGTTAATACACGTGGTATAAGTTAATGACACATAAAATTGTTATGTATGACAACTTTTTGTTGTGTAAGAATCACCTCCCATTTCACGTGTGTTTAGAGCTTTGATCTTGATTGCCCCTTGCACTGCACGTCTGCATGCCACTCTCATTGGGCCATTCTAGGTCAACTCATGCGCTCAAGCTTCTTAGACCACACACATCGGGGGGTTACCAGCGAGCGCTGGTCCCTATCTAGAGCTAGAACACCATCACCCCACATAGGTTTCTCTTTTTTCTTTCTCTCTCTTAATTAATATATATTTTTTATTAATATTTGATGTTGGTTAAAGAGGGTTGGATGTGTGGGTTTGTAGGATAGAGAGGGTTAAATGTGAGAAATGATATGGATAATGATGTGACAGTAGATTTAATAGAGTAACTATAGGTTGAATGCTGAAGGTCTTGTACTACAACCATAATTAAATATATTGTTTCTATGCAAGAAAAAGGTGACGCATATAGAAACAATATCTTTATTACTATAATGGTGTCACCGTTCCATTGTTTTTACCGATTTCCAATTTACATATAAGATTTCCTCAAACTACTTTGAAGAATGGTCTTGGTTTATTCGCAGCTATGTGGCTCATCATCCATCAGTGCAAGTAATGGTGTATTTTGTTTTTTTTAAGACAGCCGATAAGTTAGGAACGTGTAATCTGTAATGAAAGTTCGATGATAAAAGAGTGGGTTATCATTAAGTAATGGTCTAGTTAATACCAGATCCTCATAAGTTAGAAAGAAGGATATACACATAAAAGGTCCTAACCAGTATGCCCAAATATACACTCTTCAAACCTTATCAGCAAACCTGAAAGGAGACACGAGTCCATCCGCCCAGAGTAATAGCTTCCGGAGGAGACACAATAATGACTATGAGTACACATTAGCCCAAGTTGGAATAACATGATGTCCTTCGTCCTTACAGATATGATTGATATCCTTAAAGGTCATCCTAAGTCCACCATGTCCGGGGTACTAAAGTACAAGCCGACAAATACGTTCCAACGACACATTACTCTTTCCCAAAAAATAGTCAAGATATTGGTAATCACATTACCAATATCTTGGCTTTTGCTGTAAAGATATTGGTAATGTGATTACCAATAGTCAAGATATTGGTAATGTGATTACCAATATCTTGGCTTTTGCTGTAAAATTAAAGCGTTGAGATATGAATACAAGCCAATATATAGCAGAAAAATCCAAGCAAATTTCTTAACTGCATACACAAATCCACCTTTGTAACTTTGTGTTCACTTTGGAACGTTTGTCTCAAACTTTTAGTTGTATGAAGATCTATAGGTAATCACGCAACAAAGAAAAAAGAAATTTTTTAATTTAAAGTACAAAAGAAAACGAAGAATCAAAGAAGGAACTCTCTAAAAGACTCAATCGCCAACATTTTGACAGTATAAAAACTATAGATAGCGCATAGACCAATTGCCTAGAGAAACAAAAACCTATATCAACAGCATATCCACTGATCAACTTTCAAAGCAGGATCCTTCATCATATAGCTTGCTCCGCCTGCTGATTAAAAAAATTAATTAAAAGTCAGCACAACTAATAGAAAACTTTGACTAAGCCAAAACCTCCAAATCACCCTACTCTAAAGAGGGATTTGGCAATACATTTTGAAAATGATTATCTCGCTATTATGGTTTCAAGTCGCACATAATCAGTTTCTAGTGTTAAACTCCTCCCCTACTAAATCTTCTGAGTTGGGCTGCTTTTGCCCATGCCATGAATGTGTGTCTAGTGAAATTTGTTCTGCTTATTGGATTATTTAAGGGTCATTTCACATATGAAGTGAAACCTTTAACTAATCAGAATTTTTCAAACTATCTAATTATACAGCTTAACACATCCAAACACTATCAAATGGCACATAATCACATCCAAAACACAATGTCAAAGACCCCCTAATATCTAGAACTAGTCGCATTATAAAATCATTTGCCAGAAAGGGATCTAATTCAAATAAATGAAAAGGAGATATAGCAAATGATTTGAGCCTCACCTGGTGGTTTTGTAGAAGCCCTGCTTCAGAGGGTTCAATCCATCACCAATCAAGAATCAATCATACCAATTTTGGGTGCAAAGCTTCACATTACACGATTCTTTCTAGTTCCAAACAACTTTAAAATCACCAAATGGGCAGGAATCATATTCCAAATGTTCGGTTATACAGACCACCTGAAGTTGGCAGCTGGAACTCTTCGTGGCCTGAATAATATCTGTTGAATCCCATTCTCTCATTTCTGAGAAGATCTGCCATAGCAATATCATTTCCACCATTCCAGTGGCCATTAACATTAAAAGAACTCCTTGGTTGTTGGAAACTGGTCTGCTGCTGATAAGAGGAAAGATTGGTCTGCTGATAATCGGTAAATCTAGGGTTTTGGTGAGAAAAAGATGTTTGCATCAAAAGTTGAAGTCTGACATCATTTTCAAAAGAATTCATTTGTGCAGCAGGGAAGTTTGATCTCATGTCTAAACCACCACTACTAGGAACTCTACCACCAACTGCCAAAATTGCAGGATCCATAAACTCCAAATCACCAATATTTACAGGGGCTGCTGCTTCATTTACTTTTCTCAGTAGCGAGGAAGTATCAAACATATGATTTCCTAAAAATTATTAGAAGAAACATGTTCATTAGAAATATCTGATTAAATGAAAAGTTGACATCACTCTTTTCAACAAAGAAAATGGGTAATGTATACACAGGCTACCCAAGTATTGAAAAGTTTTCATTAAGGCCACCCAAGTATCAAGTTAGTCCCTTTTGCACCAAATCCTGCAAATACTTGCTGGAAATTTGTAAAATAAAAAAAAACACCTAAATTTGAAGGTGCTATAAATCTAGATTTGAAGAAGTGATAAAAAAATGCCCATGAATCTAAGGGTGTATGTTTTGAGATCCATATATAGTTGATTATTCTGAGTAGGTTCATCAACAATTTTTTGGGTTTTTTACAACTCTAGATGGGACAAAAGATTGAAATTTTGGGGTACTTTGTCATTTTGCAAATCTCCAACAAGTTCTTTTTGGTCAAAATCAGTATAGAAGAAGTTCAATTAATACTTGGGTGGTCATTAGAATAGCTTTTACACTTAGGTGGCCTTAATGAAAACTTTTCAATAATTGGGTTGTCTATGTATACATTATTCCAAACAAAAAGGGTTGCCTATGTATCTATTATGTAAAAAAAAACGAGATAGCGAGGAGATCCTAACCTGATAAGTTATTAAAACTTTGTTCCATCCTCTCATGAGAAGTGAAGCCAGGAGGTGGCGCTCTGCTAGGCCCAGAAAATCCAGGTGGGGCGGATACTTGTGCTCTTGAAACTGTTTACGTTGGGCAAAGCTAGAACCCTAAATCATCAATGAACAATAATACTATTTCTTTGCTGAATTATTAGTAATAAAAACATACCTGAAACTTTATTTTCAGTCATAAGAGAATAATTGGTGGCAAAATGATCAGGTTCCTCAAAGCTAAAAGAAGAGAAACTGTTGCCAACACTAAGCTTGTTATCATGATAAATACTATTGTTATTATTGTTATATTCAAAACCTCGTTCAAAATCACTTAATTTTGGTGCATATTTTGATCCTTGATCATTGTATTCATCCCCTCTTGCAAATGAGAACCTTGACTGGTTGCTGTTTTGTGGTTTTCTTGAACTTAGAACTCTATGAGATTCAGGATTTTTCTCATTTTCACCTAAAAATTTAGCCAAATTTTGTGGTGAAGTTAATGATTCATCCCACGGATCAAAATCCATTGAGAGAATATTAGATATTATACTGTTTTCTCCTAAATCTAAGGTAGGAGTACTGTGATCTTCAAATATTTCCATTTGATCTCTACCACCTTCAGCACCATAAAAGTACGAATTTCCGTTAGACAAACTATTATATGCGTTTTGTGGAGCCTTTTCGGGACTTTGATCCGGTGAGGGAGGGTCCCGTGTATCATTGAAAGACAGTGTATCTTCTTCTGCTTCACTAATTGCAACTTCTGCTACTTTCTTTTGCAAATCTGATACTAAATCAGACTGTTCTGTAACAGAAGTACTTGTAGGATTTTTGGCAGTGCCTTCAGCTTCACTTGTGCCTAACGTTTCTGCAAATTGTGAATCCTCACATGGTTGTAATCTTTGATTCTTATTCACAACAGGATTTGAATAATGTTTGGAGATCTCTATAGATATGTTTTTATCCTTTGGAGAGGTTGTAGAGGAGGAAGGAAGAACACTGGTAGCAGGAGTCTCGGACAGAGTTCTTTTGTGGGCCAGGCCCACAACCTTTTTCATAGATACGTTTTGGCCCGGATTACCTTTTTCTTGGAAAGTGTTACTTTCTTCACTATGCTTCTTGGAAAGAGTGGTACTAGCTATATTTGCCACAATTGGCTGACTATTTGATGCTCGTGTCCCCCTGTAGCATAATAAGATCAGTAGAAATTTACTAGGAACAGTAGAGGAGGCAATTCAAAGCATTAATTACAAATGGATCCACTTGGATTATAATATCTTTAACGAGTATAATAAAAAAGAATAGCTTAAATGGAAACGGTTCAATGGGATCTAACGGGTCAAAAGTTGCCCAGTGTGTATTTTACTATTTTTAATAACACCTATCAAATCACTATTCAAATCATAATTATCTCTAGCAATTGCCTAATTATTTATTAAAAATTTTAAAGATTTTGAACAAAAACTATTTCCAGTCAACCCAACCCGACCAATTATGAATGCACAAAAATTACCCATTTTGGCATTAACCAACTCACAACCGTTGAAAAAACCCACAAACCCATTTTTTCAAATGCTAACGAATAAAAAAATTCTGCACAATGAAGAAGTTTACCATGAGGCTGCTGCAGGAAGAGCTACTGATCTCCCACAACTACTATTTGGTGGGGAGACTTTCATGCTGTTTGCTGGAGTCTGCAAGTTAAAGTTGACGGAGGTGTCAAATGTTTTCCACCATAATAACAAAATCAAACTATTAACAATAACATGCAATAAGTGAAGAGGATATTCGGTCTAAAAAGTTCAGAATAATACTGGAAATGTAAAATGGTCTCTGAATACCATCAGGCACGGTTTTCAAGGACCTACATATCCTAAATCTCACTATATTTCAGCAGACAAGGTCCTCAGTTTAATGAAGCTTCTAGAATTTGTACAAAAATTTAAATCCAAAGAACAAAAAGCTCAACACTAAATATCTTACATTGGTGGTACTTTTACTAATAGGTTTTGGCCATGCAGGAGTGCTGTTATTTGAGTAATCATCAGCTGGAGGTGGTAAAAGATTTCCAGAACGCCGTTGCATGTCATTTGTAGCACCAGTAATTTGCTGTACTCTATTCCTTTAAAACCACTATGTAAGTTAATTTGGGGAACAACAAAAACCATCACAGAATTCCAACTAACAAATAAGTGATCCTTGATTATAAATGTGTACGACCTTCATATATAAATTTAAAATGAGCACTTCCGCTTATCAATGAATTTGAATGTACCAATAAATATGGAAGCCGTCCAATAACAAAAGTTCATTTGGATATATGTTAAAAATATTTCAAAACATTCGAGTGTACTTATTGTTAGAGCGTCTGAATTACATTATGTGATTTTCAAATCAATTGAAAACTCCCTAAAGAATTCAAACTATATTCTAGCTTCAAGAATCAAACCACACCCAGCATTGCAGACGAATAGAAATTGCTTTTTTTTCAAACACTAGCATCACCATCTATACACTCAAGCACTTGATATATGCTTGCCACCTATGCAGTCAATAGCGGTGGGATAGCGGTTAGCGCCCCTAGGATAAATAGCGGTGGAGAATAGCGGTCGGAAATAGCGGTAGCGCTAATAGCGCCGCTATTTCCGCTATTGCGGCGCTATTCGAATAGCGGTATAGCGGAAACTAGCCAATAATAGCGTTTGGTCATTTCCGATTTGTTTTTTTTTCTATGGCAGCCCATTTAGCCCCATTTAGCCCATCTGTTCTCCAGCCCATTAAAAATTTTAACCTAGTTATTGCCTGCGTTCTTTTCATTCGTTTGTGTTCTACCGTTCTTCCCTTCGTCAACGACTCAACGGTTGTCTTCGTCAACGACTCAACAACTGTCTTCGTCTCCAGCGCTGCGTTCGCCGTTCTGTTCCCTTCGTCTGTGCTCCAGGCCTCTAGTGCGCCTTCATCTTCCTCAGCAACTCACATCCACAGTTGAGGACTTGCCTTCAACAGAGAAAGATTTCGATTTTTGGTAAGGCTTCATGTATCTCAGTTTGGTTTTATACATTATGGTTTATATTCTGTAATTTAGACTTCAATTGACTGTGATTAGCTACTAATTACTAAATAAGCTAAATATTTATGGATTATATTGTAGTTGACTAGCTGTAGTATGTTTTATTTTGCTGGTTTGTAACTTTTAAGTTCCTTTTCTTACTGAAAGTTTCTGCCTTTGAATAATTCAGGATTAGTTTATATAATAATTCAGGATTAGTGTAGAATTAGTTTGTAATCCAGCTTTAGTTAGCTACTTAGCTACTGGTTTATTTGTATTGCAGCAATTTCAAGTGTCTTGACTTTATGTATTTATTGTGGAATAGGTTTGTTGAAGTATGGATGGTGTCTTCACATGCTTCCGTAAATCCGAATACTAACACTACTTTATGTATTTAATGTTTTATGCTTTTAATTTTATATATATATATTTATATATATATTACGTAATATTAAAAACCGCTATCCCACCGCTATCCCACCGCGATAACCGCTATCCCAAATCAGGGACCCTGACCGCTATTTGATTTCCCACCGTGATAACTGCATAGCTTGCCACAAAGAATGGAGAAAGCATTTAAATTTCACAACAAAAGAGGCATGGCAAGCGTTAAGTTCTGAAGGCCAAAGGCTTGGCAGAATTCAATGAAAGGTAAACAATTTGTAGGTATCATGCAATAACAATATGAAAATACCTTGTATATGCTGAAACTATTTCATCTTTAGTGAAGCTATCTTCTTGTGGTCCAAACTCATGCAAATACAGACAATCAGCATTCGTGCATGGCTGGATCAACAAAATGAAAATGCTCAACACCCAATGATTACCAAACTATGTTGAGGAGAAAAGCTATTGACTAGAGGTAGTATGATTCAGCTAGTCAGTTGGATAGGGTAACGGGTTGAAACAAGAAATATCATTATATCGGGTTGGGTCAGCCCGCAAATAACTTTTGTCTATTTTCAAAATCTTTTAGGAGGCTGTATGCATTAAATAAACTTTGGTCAGCATTCAACCCATTACACCCCGTTTGACCTCAAATCGACCCATTTATAGGTAAATGGTCAGAATTTGACCTCTAAAATGGACTGAATGTCAACTAATTTACTTATCATACCGTATTCCTCAGCCATGCATGACAGTACTTGGTGGTCCCAAAACAGGCCCTGCAACAAAACCCGACTCATTGTCATGAAAAATAAATAAACAAATAAAAGATTGTAAACTTTGGTCATGATATAATGTTTCAACCTTAATGGTCTACCCTCCAAGATAAAGCCATGTGCTGACTGTATACTACGAACCGCTTCTTCCTCCTTGGAGTAAGTAATATATCTGTACAATGTGAACATTTGGAATGGAAACACTGCTCAAGGATAAAGCAAACTAAACATATAAATGGAAATATATATCCAATCAACATAGGTGTGACTTAATCATATCAATACATAAAAATGTCTAACATCCGAAATTATCATGAATATCTACATTGTGCCCGTGTAAGAAAATTTGCCATGTGCATCTAATTTTAAGTGATACATACTATATGATTTGATATATAATATGCTCTCCATCTTATAACAGACTCTACTTTAAAATTTACAATAATATGAAGATAACTTATTCTTCTGAATAACTTTACGTATACGGTATATTTGAACGAAATTAACATTTCACCCATCTAGGAAAAAAAACAATCAGTGTTGGTCTTAATCTATGGTGGGTGGAACACACATGATCTTTCTTTATGGCAAATCTTTTGATTTATTATCCATGTATGTCTTTAAAGAGAAAATTTTGAATTTATTTTTTTGATACCCCTGGTATTTGTTTATATTTTCTTACTATGACCTTTGTATACAATAACATGTGAATATACACTCGTTTTAAGATAGCAAACACCAATATGAATCATGCAAAGTGAAAATTACACTCATATGATACTTGAACTTACACGCTACAAGTGCTGTTAGGGAACTGCTGAATAGCACCAGCTGCTGTCCGAGATATAGATACTTTTAGCACCTTCCCATACTGACCAAAATATTCTTTCTGCTGCAAAAGCTGGTTATTAAACAGATCTCGGGTTAAAATTCCAGAATAAAAATTAGAATACGTAATTTTTTATATGAGAGTATATTGATCCATGTATTGATATGCCTAAATAGAGGAATCAATCAGATCAATGGTTCAATTATTTAGTCCATTGGGTTGTGTAAATCAGTAAATGGATCAGACCAGCTCAAGTATAGGTCAAGGCCCGAACCATTGAACAGGCCTAGGTAAGTGTGCACGAGAGAGAATACATACATCTTCATCTGCTAAATTTAGAGGTAATCCTACAATGTATACAAGGTTACGTTGAATAACCCTGACACTACCAAGCTCCTTTCTTCCTTCAGAAGTTTTAGTTTTCCCTTTTTGTGACTTCTGTTTTTTCTCCACGCTAATACCGGTAACCAATCTGATAGCACAGTAGAGCATTCCAAGACCAAAAAATTAAAATACAAAAGGAGTACAATAAATAATTAACAGGCATTGATACAGCATATCATACAGTCAGACACTCAGACCTTTCACATTTTGATGCTGTCCCCACAATCTTTTCCTTATTATATGGGGTTCGACATGCTGGACAGCGCCCTTCTGTGTTATCCTTCTCAGCCATGTCCATTATGTGGTGCCAGCACCAAACACAGATCTGTATACAGATATAGGAACCCATTATGGTTATAATAAGCTACACAATCCATGCGCTAACCAACATATTATACAAATTTAAAACTATCAAAGTAATAACACTAAAGCAGCAGCAAAAAACAAGGGAGCTCGAGACCAATCAACTGATCTAAAAACTGAAACAAGCAAACAATGCTACCTGCTAAGCAGAAAATGAAATAAATCATAATAACATATGAACATATCTGCTAAGAAGACAATATACAGGGGATTGGATAGACATTAGTAAAGCTAGGTAGTAACTTGGCTATTTATGATAATCATCCATTGTAGTGTTTGCTGATATGTATTAGAGATTCAAGTAATTTGAGAATTTGAGTACCAAATACAAGTTACAATTGCTACTAGTAAACATTAATATGTTTAGTAAAATTTAGTGGGCATTATAAATTTAGTAAAATAAGTAAAGCATAAAAAAAGAGAATGATTCATACATCATAACCACACTTGCAAGGCTTCAGCTGCTGATCTGTTAGATCCATCTCTTCAGCACAAAGTGGGCAAGTCCTTTCTCCTTCATCACTCATGGTTACCTAAACAATAATGCATGAACATATGTACATATTTGCATAAATACGTACATACATAGATATGTGTGTCTTCAAAAGTATACAAGTTTCTCTAATTAGCAATAAACCTAAACTCTACACACTTGGTTTACACAAAGATGCCTAGGTTTTATAATTGGTACAAAAAAATTTAAAGGGCACCAACATTTTCCTTTATCCAAGCCGATTGTCAAATTCATATTCCGTACATTCGTATTAGTAAAGATTTCTTTAAAGAAACCTTTAGGCCAAAAATACAACAAAGAAAAGGAATCATAAGAATAAAGATAAAATCATTCTAAAGTATGAATAAAACCCCCAGATAACTAGCTAGCTGTTTCCCCAAATCAAATCAGTAACACCTATCCATTAGTGTATTCAACCACAGATTTAATAAGAATTCAATCAATCTAAGGAAAAAAAAACACTGTGTAGCATCTAAAATTGTAAAATAAAATCCAAAAGAAGTGTAAATCCTGTTGAAATATTTAAATCCACAACTTAATTTTCATCGGTCGAGCTAACATAAAGCTACAAAACACATGTAGCATCTGTGTTAACAGATGATAACAAATACATGGATTGAGTCATCAATCAGGTTATAAACGACAAAACTGAAACAGAAAAAGGCGATTCCAGAGACGGTCGTCGAAAACAAAATTAATAAAAATTAGGGATCTTGAATCGGAAATGGAAAAATAAACAGGAGATCTACGAGAAGCAGCAATAAAAAGTGATACTGAGATGAATACTTACAGTAATTGATGGATCAGCGAAATGCAAAGTAGATGAAGAATCGAAGAGGGCAAGAAGCAGAGAACCACAAAGCCAAATCGGTAGTGAGAGAGAGAGAGAGAAGGGGGAGTTTTTTATACGGATGGGTTTTTTAAGCTGTGTGTGCGCAAATTTTACATTTAGACATTTAGTTTGTTCTTTGCATAATAATGGTAATGAAAAACCAAAATTGCATGTCATATAGTGGTGAAAATTGAGCGGTTTTGAGTGCGAACTCAAATTGTTAATTTTGGTTTCTAATGGGTTCGGTTTTGATAGGTTCATACTATTAACAGTTTTGATTTTAGTTTTTATAAATTGAACCCACAAAAAGATGACGTAACATATAATGAAATAGATATATTCTATATGCACTAAATTTGTCATGGTTGAAAAGTAATTGTTATTCATAACGGTAAAAAGTAGTGAGCAGCAACTACGAGGAAGAAAATCTATTGAAGCCCAATGAAAGAGAAGTATTTGGCCGAATGTTATGTCAATGTCTTAGGGGATGAAAAAGTCTGCAACTCTTAAAACGTGATTCATTTTGGATACAAGTTCAATAGCATTTCAACACTCTTGTGACAATGAAATGGACTTGTGACCAACCTTCTTCCAAGTGGATGACGTGTTGAAACAAGCCCATATATTATATGTTAATAACATGGAAAAACAATTTGCTTCCTACGATGTGAGGGAAATTTCAAAAGTATAGCCAGACTCTAGCGATGGTTGTTGGTAGGAAAAACATTTAATGATATTCGGAAGCAAATTACAAACCCGTTGGATCTCAACAACGATTACAAGAACAAACTATTTGGTGACGATCATATTCCTCATCCACAAAGACGAGAAAAAATGATTAAATAAAAAAAGATCGTCAAACTTCGGATAGGTCTGGGTGTTATCGTTTTTCCAAGTTAGCTCACTACAACTCTCAATTAACCGAGGAGATGATGTCGATGCTCAACACGATACGAGAAGCCGAATGAACTCGATTGATGATAGACTAGGTATATTTTTATCTACTTCAAAGGGAAGGGTTAACCAATGCAAACGATGTTGAATTAACAAAACAAAAAAAATGCAAAGGATTTTATTTTTCGGAGGAGTATGATTTTTTTTATTGTAACCGTAATAGGTTTTAGTTTATTTATTTGTATTACGGCAATATTTTATTTTTAGTGTTAGTGAGCTTTAATTTTGTATTTAAAAAAAATATTATTCTAATTTTCATTTTATAAATATTATGTGATATAGAAAATTAAAAATTAAATCAGTTGTTGCTAACATGGCAGTTGGTAATGGTGGTAATTATTTGGACTTATATTAAACATGAATTTCATAACTAATATCCTTTCTTTTAACCAAGTTTTTTTCCACATTCATGTTGTTTAAGCCTCGTTTTTACTTGTTTTCTGTTTTGTAGGCTAGGATGAAGCTCTTCAAGTTAATTAAGTTAGAATGGAGCATAATGGGAGAACACTGTCGAATTTGGTGACATGACAATTTGCTCACCACTCACGTGCCACATGTGCATCATGCAATTTTGGATTTTATAAAAGGCTTGTTTTTTCGTCTTTTCCAGGATAGAGGTCAAAATTCATGAAACCCTAGTCGTTTTTTATGATTGGAAAGTTCAGTTTTCACTATTCTGAAGAGCGATTTTTACCTTTCTTTGTTGAGATCATGTCAATCGACATTTTTTCCCATCCTTTTAGTTTAGTTTTTACTTTGTGTGTGGGGTAAATCCCCTCACTTCATTTGGAAATGAGGAAACCCTAGCTTGATGGTGAATACTGGTTGTTAAACAAGTGATTATATGGATTTGATTTGAATTTTGATATGCATGAAACTAGTACACATTTCCTTTGACTAATACATATGACTTGTTCATTAGAGTCATCATTCTACCAAAGGACTATTTTCCAAATCAACTTTAGTTAATATCTGGTTTAACTTTTAGTTTACCCATTTTTTAACATAAGGTTAGTAATCTATTTTTCTCATTATGGGGAGAAAGAACGAGCTAAAAGGAATTCGAATGTTCCCCTCACGAGCATAGGCAAGATAAAGCGTTGTGCAATAGGGGCATTCGCCTTATCTACTAAGGGTGGGGATAAAAGGTGAAATCAGGAATCAAAGTATTACCATATGGAAAAAAATGCTTCAGAAAAGTCATATTGGGTATAATCACCATTTGTAGAAACATTTTAAGCCATAGTAAATACAAAGCGTTAACAAATCACCTCCACAATAGTATGACGAAGAACAAATGTGATTTAACATAAAAATGGAAGGTTTTGTTTTAGTGTAAAAAGTAAATGACAATACTTTAACCCCGTTTATATGAAGCTAATATTGAATGTCTCTTTAATACGGTCGTTCAGTGCTTAGATTCAATTTTCAAAATACATGATGGTCATAATACTTGAAAGGACAAAATGTCCTTGCATTTGTCATTTGACGATGTCCTAACCGCCAAACAAACTCATACATGCTCAAAATGCATCTCCACACACCACAAAGTCGTAAATGTTTAAATATGCGCACAAAATCCATCACATCACTAAATTTGCTAGGAAAATACAGTTTTAAATGACTAAATCTAACATAATAAACCATCAGCATCCGTCCCTCGCAACCCTCTCATCCCTCTTGCCTTATGAGCGCCACATCATCTTCCACTTTCATCCATCTTCCAACCCCTGCACCATCCCTCCCAAACCTTCTCAGATTTTTAAAAAATATAACCTTCAAAAAGGTAGAGAGAGGAGAGAAATAGCGAGAAGGTAGAGATAGAACAAGGAGAGAGAGAGAAAGAGAAAGCAAGTTCTTGAACCAGCAAAAGGTTCCATCCAATGGGTTAGGGGAGGATGCAATGGTGTTCCCATGAACCATACCCAATTTACACCTCTCGCGCAGGACCAATGCTCAGATTCATATAACCAGTAAAGACATAATGCAGTTTTAACTTTTAACATCCACGCTGATTTCAGACTTATAATGCATGGAAATAGGCTACTAAACTTACACTCTGAACTTGACCATGAGCGAATACACATACCTAAAATACACTTGTAACTATATACCTAATCATTCTTCTAGGTCACCTGTGAGTCAGTGACACAAGATATGGGTGCACATCTAGATCTAAGCACACATATTCAGTAATAAGCTTGGAATACGTTCACCAGGCGTATCCACTCGTATCATCCTTGTAATACAATACATACGATATAATTCATATAGGTAAATACGAATGTCAAGGTATTTCCGAGTATGGACGAGCTTCGTTCAAAAACTAGGACAAACTGGTGTGAACCCGAAAAAACCAAAACCGAAAAGCCTAAGGGGCGTTTGGTTCACGGATTGTTTTTCAATGGAATTGGAATTCATCAAGGAATTGGAATGTAAAGGATTTAGATTTGGAATCTAAATCCTAGCTATTGTGTTT
>JAUEJL010082199.1:0-15150 GCA_032274825.1 Drosophyllum lusitanicum
CTTGCCTATTTGTGTTGTAGTCGTGCTAAATAATTCGGATTTTATAAATTTAAAACTGGTACGCTATACGCACATCAATGCTGTTTCGTTTGGATTGCATATTATATTATATGTTTATATTATATGTGAATCTAACTTGATGTGTATGGTTATATTTGATATAAATATATATGAATATATATTTATGAATCCGAGACTGATTTCGATGTTGTTGTGTTTTCAGAAAACACAAAGACTCAGTGATATTAGATATCCGAGTGTTGAGATCGAGAAACAGAGGTGAGTGGATGTAAACTCATGAATGGTAAAAGTTATGATTGATATGATTGATGTGATGCATGCGATTATGATTGATAGACTGTTTAGTCTGATGATTGTTGATTGTGTAACTGCTTGTGTGATTATTTGGTTGATACGTGCTCGTGGTATGATAACGAGTAGCGTTTTAGAAGTCAACTATGCGTGTAGTTCGGCTGGGCCTGATCGCTATTGGTCGAGCAGTTGTAGACGCTCTGGTGCATGCGTTGTGTCGGAGGGGATCTAACTGTGCCAATTGGCGGTGGACTATTGGTAAACCTTTGCCTTGGCCCGCATTGGTTGTAGGTTCTGCGCCGAACCGTCGGTCTTCTGGATTATGTGATTACATGCTTTTGTATTAATTGTTGCTGTTTGCTGTTGTGGTTTAGCTTCCTCTCATTTAGTTTTGTGTTAATTCCCCACGGTTGAACCGTTTTTGCAGGTTCAGTGTTTGCAGCTGTTTAGTTGAGTTTTGTTAGAGGAAAGATTGACTAGCGCTTTGATATTGTTTTTTTGTAAAAAACGAGTCATATTTTATATTGTAACACGACAGATGTTTGGATTTTAGTATTTTGTGGATGTTTGTAAATGAATATATTTTATATTATCCTTAAAATTTGCTTCCACAACGATTAAAAAAATGGCTTTAGAATTTTAGATGTTACAAAATGTGTCTCATTAGATATTTTAAATACAAATTTTTGAATGACATTAAACAAACGTAACATAAGAATCAGTGGAATAAGGATGCAAAGCTGACAAGGGAAGATGCTATTTGGTCTTTTCTCGAAGAAATTGGGTTTCCGCTATGGATATGTTTTCGGATTTCTAGTAGAGAAGCTTTTTATGGAATAAATCAAGAAGAAAGGCTCGAAATTTTGGATGGTTCAAGCGGCGCTTGATCATGCTTCGATCCTGATCTTAAAGTTGTAATAAAGTTTCAAAACAGGTGTATCACTTTGTGCCTTCGTAATTATATGAATTTGCCTTTCACAATTAATCTTTTTTTATGAAAAATACTCACATTCTTGTCCCATCTAAAAAAATTAAACTCACAAGTAGGGATGACGATGGTCATCCTATAGATGATCATCCATCAGATCCGATCCATCAGTTATGGATATGGACTGAGTAAAATGATTGAATATCAGTTGCGAAACGGATATGGATGACGATTTTCCATAGATAATTCAATTAATTCGAAATTAAATTTTCCTAAATTAAATTTTTATATAATCTTCTAATATAAATAGAAGACTATTTTGAATAAAATTTATTGTACAATCCTAGCCTTTCATTTGAGAAATTAATTTTAATTATTCAATCTTGACCATCCATTTTGGTCAAAATTAGATTCAATTTTGACTTTAATTTTAGGAGATAATTTCATATTTACCTTTATTAAAAATTAAAATATCATATTTACCCACCTTAATGTATAAATATCATATTTACCTTTTATAACATTTTAAAATATCATATTTAACCTTTACTTTATCATTTTAAAGTATTTTCTAAACAATTTTAATATTTTAAATTATAACTAATAATAATGATTGATGATTTGTACAAGAAATACAATCACGTATTTTCGTATCATGATACCATGTTTTTACCATCACTTATACCCTTCCCTCGCGTTGACGCTTCCACCGCTGGTCTGAGTGTTGACGTTGTTTGTCATCACTTTTTAAATTTTCATTTCTTTCGTGTTTTATAATGTTTTAATATCTTTTTATTAATGTTTAATATTTATCATTTTTAAACCAATCCGTTACATTTAATCTAGTTAAGTTTATAAATCTATATATTTATTATATTTTTAACATTTATATATAAATATAGTATTGAAATATATATACATATATTCAAAATTATTATATTATATAATTACAAAATACGTTTTTTTGATTGTAGTTATATTTTGTGTTGTATCTTTTTTTATAAAGAAACTAAGTATTTATGTCAGCAAAAATCATAAATTATATGTAAATATATGATATTTTCTTTGAGAAAAAGAGTTATTTCGACATACAATGGATAACCATTTACTTGTCTAATCTGAGGATATGGATATAGACGAATAGAATAATTTTAAGTGAATATGAATATGGATGATGAAAAACTAAATAAATATAGATATGAATATGACATTATCCGATTCAAATACGATCTATTATCATCCCTGTTAACAGGTCACAAAATTTGATCCGCATACCACCCGTAAGCGATATTTGACCCGGGTATGAAACCGTCAGTCTTTTGTAAATTTGATCAATCATTTAAGCCCAAAAGATAACAAACCAAAAAAACCGTCGTCTTTTGTAAATTTGTCAACCTACAAGGTTATGACGGTCATTTGGCACCTAACCCTAGATCCCATTTCCCTTCCATCACCAAACAACAATAAATTCTTTTCTTCATCAATCGCCGTTCATTTTCTTCTCCCCAAACCCTAACCCTGAACCACAGAGGAGAAGCAGACAACAATGAAGTACAACCCTCGAGTCACCAGCTCCCGCCGTAAATGCCGAAAGGCCCACTTCTCAGCTCCGTCGAGCGTCCGCCGTGTGCTGATGAGCGCACCTCTCTCTACCGACCTCCGTACCAAGTACAACGTCCGGTCAATCCCCGTCAGAAAAGACGACGAGGTCCAGATTGTCAGGGGCACCTACAAGGGCCGTGAAGGTAAGGTGGTTCAGGTTTATCGTCGTAAGTGGGTCATCCACATCGAACGGATTACCCGTGAGAAGGTTAACGGTCAGACCGTTAACGTTGGCATCAATCCCTCTAAGGTTGTTGTTACGAAGCTGAAGCTTGATAAGGACAGGAAGTCGTTGCTTGATCGTAAGGCGAAGGGTCGTGCTGCTGATAAATCGAAAGGGAAGTTTACTGTTGATGATGTTGCTGCCGGTGCTTCTCTTCAAGAGATCGATTAGGTTATTGTTACTTTTTGTTAGTTTATCAAATTCCCCTTTTTGATATGCTGTTTTGATATTAACTATTTTTGGGATTACTGTTTATTTTACGGAATTTATCAGATTGATGGCCTTAGTATTCTGCTTTATTAATATGATCTTGTTTAGTTTTCATCTGTTGTAGTGATCTGAGGCAATCTATTGTCTTTTATAGTTGCTGTTCTGGTTCAGGTGAAGTTTTCTGTTACTGGAGTCATTAATGCCTTGTCTTAGAGTCTCGTTTTAGGAAGAAAATGAGAGGATTTGGAAGGAAGGTTCCCTTTTCTCTTCTTCCTTTTTAAGCTCAAGTTAGCTATCAGTTTCAGATCTTCAGTGGATAGAAATCATAGCTTTAGCAATGCTGGTTCTTAATCAATAGCAAGAATGCGTTCTGATGTGAATTTGAAAGTGATTAGTTTGGCTACCATAATTAGAATTAGATAATCATTTGATTGAGATAACGAACTTCATAGTAACATCTCTTGCTTCAACTTGTCAGTCCAGTCCTGATTAAACTGGTCTTTGAAGAATCTTTGTTAATCTTTTATCATTTCCAACATAGATTGTTATGCTACAACATCATCTTCTTGAAGGTTGGATCGTGTTAGATGCTGTTAAAGCTGATGTTAAGTAATCGAAAGATGTTTCCTTGATATACTTTTTTAATTACCTGTTGTTGAATTGCTTTTTTTACTATGCTAAGCGATGATACTGATGCGTTTAATTCAACTAGATCATAGTTTCTTCATCTTTTTTCTTCTAATATTTGGCTTTGATATATATTTGCAGATAAGCTGTTATTAGTGCATCAAACAGTGTAGAGTCTTTTGTTATTTTTCTTAACATGAGTTTGCTTTTAGTTCTCATGAATCATGATCCACAAGGACCACAACTAAAAGAAGTTTTTGCGGTGAGTTTAGAATTTTGAGTTGGTAATCATTAACTGAACGAGTTGCGAATCTTTTGAAGCTTACATCGTTTCATAGATAACTTTGCCGTCTAAGGTCTTAGGATTTTAATCAATTGTGTTTCGATACATAGATAAGCAGTTCTGAAATTTTGATGAGGTCTTGCTATGCTTATCCTGACTGCTTATATGATTATGAGCAATCCACTTTTTGTTAATATGGTGTGGTGTTAATCTGTTTAAGCAGATTGTTGGGGTTTTGCTTTCTTTCATGCAGTGTTGTAATACTTCTATTTTAAGGCTGAGTATTCGTGACAAGGTTGGTGACCTTGTCGAATTGAGGTGAATTCGAGTACTGTAAAACTTGACCCCAACTCGGTCAAACTCAGGATGATTCAGTCCTAAATTTTTTATAAATACTTAGTCTTGTTGGTTCCTATAACTAAAACCATTAATATATACCCAGTTTTACTTTTGTTACGAGTTAATAGCGTATTCGAGTATTTATTTTCTAATTCTATAGTCCCTATAACTTTAAATTTATATATAAGAGTTCCAATCTGAATGCTCCTGAATACTTCACACCTAGGCCGATTACTCGTTACACCTCAGTTGGCCGCTCGAGTACCTCTACCTGCCCAACAAGTTTTACAACATTGCTTTCATGCTAACAATCATAACAGTTCTAGAGGCATTGATTCCATGTTCAATAAATGACGAGGGCCTCGTTAAGGAGGTTACATGAATTATGATTTGAGGGTTTTGATCCAGGCATAGAACAAGGCGATAATGGTATATAAACCCTTTTTCGTACAAAGGTATATTAATTAAATATAGAGAGATTAAATAATTTTATATTAATATAGTCTAAAATTTTATTATTTTTTATAATTTCTTCGTCTTTAGACTTGACTCTTCATCATTTCACCAACCCAAGAATGTTTGTGGTGCTCTCATTGTGGGTGTTCTTGTAATATTCTGGACTACTATAGTTTTTGCAGTGTGTGGAGTTATACGTTATGTTTGTTGTGTGTGAAGTTATAAATTATGAATGATTGAGATTTTTTTTAGTTTCAAACTTTTGGTTGTTTTGCTTGGGTGTTAAAAAAGTTTTTAAGAGATAATAAAAAATTAGAACCGCGCATGATTTGATGATCTTGCATCCTTATCAGGTCTCCTGCAGACCTGTTAATTTCAAGGATAATGCTTTTGGCGACCCACACTAGTTGGGAATATAAAAATTTAAGGCTGGTAATTCGGCTCTAGGGATGGCAAAAAAAAACCAAACCCGATGGGGAAAATTGAAAACCGAGTTAAACGGGGCGGTTTTGGGGATGCTCAACGGAGACGGGGAAAAACCGAATAATTTAAGCGGAGACGGGAACGGGGACGGGGACAGGGGGGACCAATCCCCGGCCCGATTATATTTATAATTATATTTTTATATAATATATTTTAATTTTAATTTTTATATAATATATTATACTATATTTTAATAATAAAATAAGAAATATAAATATTAATGATGTGGATCGTTTGGTTTGGATCAATTTGAAGACTTAATGATTTAAAACCATTTGTTTGGATACATTTAAACACTTGCATTATCTTTGATCGTTTGGTTTGTGTTTGTGAAAAATGTTTTAATGTTGTAGTATTAATGTTAGTATAATTGTTTCTTAAAACTCGTAACAAAGAATGACGAAAATCCCCGCGGTGAAAAATCACCATTTAACTTTATACGAGTATCCCCGCGGTGAAAATTACCTGTTTAATAACCCGTTTACGTTAAACGGGGATACCCGTTTCCCCGCGGTTTTCCCCGGTTACCCAACCGGGATCCCCGTTTAAATCCCCGTGTTTTTTTAAGCGGGGACGGGGACGGTTTTTCTAAACGGGGACGGGGACTGGGGGACCAATCCCCGGCCCGTTGCCATCCCTATTCGGCTCGTGTTTGAGTTATTGAGTTCGGGCCATTCGTGTTTGTATGGCCTATTCTTGACCCATTTATTTTCGTGTTGGGTTCAAGTTATGACACATGTTTCATGTCAGGTTCCGGTCGTGTTTCGTGTCGATCAATTTCGGTCGAATATATTCGACGCGCTTTTTCGACTTTCGATTATGGTTTTTATATTCAATTTTTCTATTTTAATGTTGTTTCGATACAAATTTCAAATAAGATTTTCATTTAAATTCTAACTTTAATATTCGATTTTTTTCACTTTGACTTTCAAAAGTTTCATATATTAAACAGTAAGTTTCAAAGTTGAATATACACAATAACACTACATATAGTATCATGACTTTCATATCATTATTGCCTAGCAAATTAGTTTTTCTAACATATGACTATCTAATAACTAATAATCTTAGTAATGACTTTCATGATTTACTATCACTAACTGCCACATCATCAAACATTTTTGTTTTTGTTTTGAATTTTTAACATCAAGAAAAATAATTTGTAAACTAATCTAGTTTTTAAAATACTACATTAAAAACATAATCTTGCACTAAAAATAAATTAGTACAATAAAACTAAAATATTATATTAAAACTAAATAATTAACCTCGGATATTACATTAAGCTAAATAAAATAAACTAAAATAATACATTAAAAATAAATAAACTAAATCTAGTATGTAAAAGACTCGGAGTCGCTCGGCAAAAGAGTCACTCGAAGTTGATATCCCAGTCAGGTACCTTTGTTCGGTGATGTCGAACAAGGCAGAATACAACAAGTGTTCAAACTTGTGGAACCTCCAATGCAGGAACGTCTTGAGTGTGTGTACATTCCAACTAGTAACCTTCAGATATTTGAGTTGATGCATCTTGCCATCACAGTAATGGGGGAACAGATGAAATTATACTAAACGTCTATGGTGATATGTGTTAGAAGACGAGTCATGAGAGAAGAAGAATGAGGGATATATAGAAAAAGATTTAGAAATTTAGATAAGAGAAAGTTTAAAAATTAAGAGAATAAGAGTGAGAAGAATATGGTCTTGAAAAACACACACACACACACACACACACACACACACATATATAGGGGTTTTCAAATGAGAACTGTTTTTCGTACGAAAACTGCGAGAACCAATCATAGCTCTTGATTAAAATTAATCAATGGCTAAGGAATTTTGACGGCTTATTAATGACGCATTAATGAGGGATTTTTTTGGAGAAGCAGACCCGGACGTAATTCACGGTTGAGTAAATATATAAAAGACCAAAATACCCTTATTAATGAGTCATTAATGGTGTTACAAATAGTTCTCGTATGAAAAACAGTTCTCGATTGAACTTCTCCATATATATATATATATATATATATGAATTGGAGGATTCATTTGAGAATATTTCTTATTGTAAGTACAGAGTACCGCGAGAACCAATCTTGGCCCTTGATTAAAATAAATCAATGGCCAATAAAAATGACGTCTTATTAATGTCTCATTAATGAGGGGTATTTTCAAAAATGCAAGCCTCGCTCTTTAATGACAGTTTACCCGGACGCAATTCACAGTTAGAAAAATATATAAAATACCAAAATACATCTATTAATGAGCATTAATTGTGGTTACAAATTATACCCGTGATGCTCGCAATAAGAACGATTCTCAAATAAACGTCTCCATATATATGAAATATTACCGTAGAAAAAAAAAATATATTTGAAATATTTATTGTTGTAAAAAAGAAAAGAAAATGGAAAAGATCTGTTGAGCTCATCATTCAAATGACGAAATGGGCGTAGTGGATTACGAAAGTTGACGAGGCAATGTTGGAATGCGGATGACGAGCATTTATGCTCTACTACATGTGATGTAATAAACTTGAGAAGTTGCTACATTTTGATAAATTAAACTTAAAAATAAAAATAAAAATAAAAATAAAAAATCATTGTAGTATACGCCGAGTGTAACATTCATATGCAGCTTCTAACGTGGTGTTGTAGCTCCATGTTATCTTTTCATTGATCTCATATTCTAAAACTAACTTCTACACTAAAGATTTAAGGAGTAATGATTTGTGTAGTTTTCTCTGCCTAACTCAGATACAGATACACTTATATATAACTTAAACCATTAAAACACTTAAATAATTAAAATACCTTTTATTTAAATAGTATGTAAGCATAACTGTACCAAGTTAGAAGTCGGGGACGTCATTTCCCAAAGAATAAATAATAACACTTGAAATAAATTCACATGTATTGAATTGAAGTTTGGGGCTATGGACTAGACCTCCAAAAATGCAGAAGGAAGTGGCAAAGTTTTCTTTAATAATTCAAAACCCCAAATTCCCATAAATAAAAAAACAAAAAAAACACCTTAAAAAGTCAGATCTGGATCAAAATTCGTTTCTTGGAACCTGGATGCGGTTTGATAATCCGGGCTTTCAGGCTCTCCCATTTAGATCCGTACCCGAACCCCTGTCCGAACCCGAACCCGACTCCAACGCCGCAACCAACCCCAAACCCAAACGCAACCCTTACATGATTCCATGCCGAACCACCGAACCCCATGCCGCCCACCAACCCCAACCCGACTCCTACGCCGCAACCCACCCCCGCACCTGCTCCGGGACCCAGGATCGAATCTTCGAGCTTAGGGGCGTTTTCATGGAGGAAATCGGAAATGGAGTAAGACTTTTCTGTGTCGGCGGTGAGCTTTAAACCCTTCCATTTCCATAGCGGTGGATCCTGCTTCTTCTTGTTGTTCTTGTTCTTGGTGTGTACGCCGTTGATGTAACTGGAATTTGAATTTGGATTCATTGATTTTGATCGATTAGTTATATTTGATGGGATTTGGGGGAGGTTGTTGTGGTTGGTAGATAAGGTTATTTGTTTGAATCGATTTGATTTGTAGACTAATCCAGAACTGAAAGAAATTGAAGGAATGAAAGGAAAGAACTCCGACCCATGACGGCCTGTGGGTTTTGGCCCTTTAAATGATCTATGCCAGAGGCCCAGAACTCTCTAATGGACTTTGGCTGGTTTTTTGTACCATCACTTTTACCCCCTTTTTAGATTTTTAATTAATTTTAAATAGTAAATAATATTTAAGATTTTTACCATATTAAAAAATAAGACACTCTCTCCTCGTTTGAAGAGAAAAAGGGAGACTTGAAATTACATTGAAAACAACCAATCTCATCCTCTCCGTTAAGCTATCAACCCACAATTGTCACAACTACCACTTGACTCTAGAGGTGATGTAATACCCGTTCTCAATTAAAAAAATTTAAGTGTATTGTTAATTCGTTTAATGTAATATATTGATGAAATTATTAATTAATAAGAGGATTTTCGCATTTGGGCTTATATTGGGCTTGTAATAGGTGATTACCATCACAAAAAGGGTTAATGCTACATGGGCTTACACTTAAATTAGGGATAGAAATTATGAGGCTTTGATGGACTAAGAGGTCTAGACTTGGGCTTAAGGAAAGGGTATATATATATATATACCCAATTGGGGCACAACCCCAAGAAGGTTATCCTGTAACAATTTGTTTGTGTGTTTTGTGCTTCTAAGAGAAAGAGAGAGAGTGCCGAGAGGGAAAGGACTGGGATCGAGAAGCCACTCTTTCTGCTTGCATAAATCAATTTTAGAACTCTGGTTATTAATTCTTTAACCATTCTACTAGTTTTTGTGTGTAGAAATCATAGAACAAATAGGAAAATGGGGGTATGTTTTTGTGAAATTTAAGCCGAGAGCAACAGTGGGATCGAAACCCACAAGTTATAATTGTTTAAATCAAATTGATAGGATAGGAGGCATCTAATTAGTGTTGGCAGCCACGAACATTGGATTACATGAAATAGTTGGGATTTAGTGGGTATTAATAGACTGGTAGTTGTGTTGGTGGGTGTCGAACCAAACCAAGGACTAAATGAGTCCTAGTAACCTCAAAACTCAATCATAATCAAATTAAATCTATTGGATGCTATTAGATGATGTTTGAAACCATTTACAAGTTGCAATTTGTGTTTTGGTTGAGAAAGGCATGAAGAGGGGTTGAACCCCCAGTTGATAATGCGCTGTGTATGTGCGTGTATTCACATGGCAGGTTCTTGATTATAGCTTTTGAATCACAAAATAAGTTATTAAGTTGAATTGCAAATTGGTTACCATATTTGAATCACAAATTGGTTGCCATAATTGAATCACAAATTGGTCCATAGTAGGGAATCACAAATTGAGTTGTCTTGAGCAATTGCAGATTGGTTTATTTTATTGAATTGCAAATTAGTTCCTTTGATGGAATTGCAAATTGGTTATCAACGTTGGATCACAAATTGATTTATGTGACTGAATCGCAAATCAGGCCATTTTATACGAATCTCAAATCAGGCCATTATATACGAATCGCAAATTGGGCCTTGTGCACCAATCGCAAAATTGGTTCATTTGAGTTGAATCACAAATTAATTCATATAATGGAATCTCAAATTGGACTATCATGTTGAATCATAAATTGGTAGTGAAGTACCAATCACAAATTAGTGTTAAAACAATATTAATATGGGACTTGTAATTGGTATTTATTTAAGTAGAACGTGTTGTAGGTTCCTGCTATCGGATCCATTAATATTACAACTCTGTGATTTACTGGTACTTTGTGTTGCGGATCAGGTGAGTTTCACTAACTTATATCTTATGTTGTGATACGTGTTCATATGTGATAGTATGATGATTTGAGCAAATGGCAATGATGAAGGATGGGACTTGAAGAAAAAAAGAAGAGAGAAAGAGAGGTCGAGTCAGTGGCGTTGTGGCTTAAGGGTGGTCTTGTGTCAATGATGAAGGATGGGACTTGGGTGGCGTTATGGAGGTGTGAGGGCCGAAGGGTGGGACTATGTGAGGCAGAAGAAAATGTAGACGAGGTAAGGAGAATGAGAAGACCATTGAAAATTACTTGAACCTTCCGCATCTTCATTATATCATCATTAGAGGGTAACAATTTGATAAACCCATATAGATTGAGAATAGGAAATAGAAACCATGAGAAAAAATGGTGGTGACTTGAAAGTGGAAACAGCAAGGGGCACCGCCAGGGATTTACATATAACCTTTAGATGGTGCCGCCATGGAGATTCATTTTTCAGAGGAGGGAATGAGCGGTTCTACATCGTTGAAAATCGACTTATGTATCTCTATAAACAGGGTTGAAGGTGCTAAGCAGATGCAAATATGTGATGATGGAAATGTAGATCTGGGGGAAACGAAGATAGAGAGATATACGTACTACTGGGGAGGGTGAGTTTTTTTTATGGAAGTTCCGAAATTACCCTTTTAACATAATCACATTCTATATTAAGTGATGGGTTCAATTTATAATTTTAGAAGATAGATTTGATCATGGTACTTGATTCATAGATCTGACGGCTTTAGTTGGTTTCTTGGGTTCCACAAATAAGCTTAGTTCTTTATTGATCCTTGTTTCACTTCTCCCTACGAAGATAAATAGGTTTGTAACAAAATAAATATGTTTAAAGAAAAAATAATACGAAAACCTCACGGTTTTTTCATTTTCTTCATATACCGACCGGTTTTATGTCTAGGTTTTATCAGGGCGGCCCCAAGATTTTAGATGTCATATGCAATTTAGTAAAAATAGGCACTAAAACTTATAATTGAAAATATTAAAAAACTGAAACTAAGATAGTTATATAACATTTAGTCATTTAATAACCTCAAACACAAATTTAGATTCAGAATCCAAATCTGAAACACAAATCCAGCCTTTGTAAGGTTCAAGAAGATTGAAATTAGACATTAATATAGAAATTAGAATCACAAAGACATAAATAGAGAAGATAATCAAGAATTTGGCATTTTGGATTTACGAACCTTAAACAAAATGGAGTCACGATTTGTAGACAATCGACAATCGACACATGTGATGTCGAGCGGTCTCAAGTCAGGTCTGGTCAACAATCGACTTGCAATTGTGTTTGATTTCTCATTTGTGATGTCGAATGGTCTCAGGTCTGGAGAGATGGGAATTGAGTCATCGACTCATTCAAGCAAAGAAGACAGAGGTCATCGATGAATTGTTGAGACGAGACAAGGTAGTTATCATTAATAACGGGTGTCGACTCATAGAGAATCAAAATCTCCTTCATCTTCTGTCGAGATGGAAACATTGGGAAATGGAATCGTCAATCGTTTTCTCGAGCCTCCTTCATGCCTTCCGATTTTTAATTTTTAACATCTAATTCTCTAAACCTTTGACCTAATAAAAGAGTAGTTGCACTTGAATGAGGCCAGCCCTTATATTGGTTTTCTTTCAGTTCGAGAAACATAAAAAAAAATAAAAAATCTATAATTTTAATTTTAGAAAAAATGAAAATGATGTCTCACATATTAAAAGTTAAAACCCAATTGAATGGTAAATACAATTGATTTTTTTATAACAAATATTATAGAAATTTAACTATAAAAACATGATTATGATCGTCATTTTTAAAAATTATCATTACACGATAAAGAATAAAGAATAAAGCATCCAAATATTAATCAATTGTAACATTCATCCATATATGTAAAAGCTTAAATCGCCTAATTGCCTAAACATTAAATAATTGCGGTCTCCATGAGTATGCCAGAGTGATTTAGGAAACAATATTTATTTGAAATTATTTGAATTCATTAATATTTAATAAATTACCCACCCAACTTATTTGAATTAATTAATATTTAATAAATACTCACCTAATTAAATGAGAGACGATATATAAAAAACGTACTTTAACATGTTCATGACAAGTGTGCTAAAAATTCAATTATTGTGAGCGGCATATTAACACACTGAAAGGGGGCCTTAGAACAAACCTCAAAAACCAAATTAATTAATGAAAAATAAAATAAAATCGTCACGCCATGCTTATTAATTATACATCGTCAGCGATCACCACCCGATTAAATGTACGAAAATGAAGCTCAAATTCACGCGTCATTCTTTCACATATGAGATTGATTCATCTACCAAACATTAATGTTTCACTATCTTATATTCAAAGGTGTTGTACGTACTGTATATAGAGTAACCATTTTTTTACATAAAATAATCATCTTTGTTAACAAAAACACTAAAAAGCATAGTACAAATAGGGATGAATTAGCATCGCTTTTGAAACCGTTTTACGACAACAAAAGGATCGTTGGAAAATTGTGGTTAATCAACAACAATACCAACCAAACAAAGACAACAAGATTAAAAATTTTTAATCAAATTGGTCATAAATTCCAACGACTTATAAAATAAATGATTGTGCAAGAAAAATAAAAAATAAAACAAGTAAATAAAAAGTTTAAGAAAAGAATAATTACATACGGATGTATAGTGATTCGTTTGTATATTAACGAATCAAATATATATATGTCCACTCTTTGGTCTTTAATAAAAAATTTGTATCTACTCATAAGTCACAACGTTTCTTGTAGGTGGACGAGATCACCGTCATAACGTCTCACTAAGAACGTAGTTATCACATTTTACATTCCCTTAAGAAGGAAGCAATTGCCTCCCACATCGTCTCACTAAGAAGATAGTGATCAGTTCTCACAATGTCTCACTAGTTTCAAGGTAGTGTTCACCTTTTTACAACGTCTCACATCACTAAAAACTCCCACATTCACAACGAGTGATATTCTCACAACAACATTCACACACAAATGAAAGTGTATACAAATCTCTCTCACAAGATATCTATAAATGTGTACAATATTTAATGATAAACACTTGAAGCACTTGACTCTCGCACTTATTTTGAATTATACTTCTATGGATAAAACTTTGTTAATAACTCAAGAAATCACGCTTTGAATTTTGAAATTAAACTCAAAATGTTTCTGCAATGGCAAAGAGATTGTAAAAATGATTACAAGTGTGTCTTTTATAGAGAGACAAAGTAAATGAAAAAAAAATCAAATCTGGGAGTTCGGCGGTCGACCGTGGGCAGCCCAGACACACACCCTACACGGTAATAAGTTTCAATTTAATTATATCAATCACTATATAATATTAATTAAAATTGTTTAAAAACTCATCAAATTCATCTCCCGTGACTTCATTTGGAATTCCACGTACGAATCTCGATCAGCTCTGCTATGACATCATTTAATAAATTAGTTTAGCTACTTAAAAAATATATACCCATAAAATATTTTTGATAAACTGACGAAAGATGAAGGTACGTAAGATAGATGTTACTATTTCTTAAATTAAATTTAAAAGGGTATAAATAAAAAATATATATAGCCAAATTAATTTTATTGCTTTTACCAAAAGCAAATCTACATAGATCTCGATTACATGGACACGCTTTTTTTCTTTTTTTTTAAATTTTTTTATTTAACTATATATTATAAAAGAAATTTTCACTACTGAACTTTTATTGACCAACTATCCATTGATCGACTAGATCGATCTATTAAGAAAACACATACTTTCTATATATAATATTATTATTTGTATTACATCGTATGATTTATATTTATAATTTATTCTTTTAGAATATTTTGGTGAATTTTTGTGAAATTGTAACTGGTCTCTTTGATTCTATCATAGAGATGGATTATAAAACCGGTTTTCATATGTTTTTTTATAGAGACCACCATTTATAGAGATTGTCTCTAAAACCGGTCTCGATGATGAAAATATTAACCGCTCCACGCTTCGTTTTGTGTAGTAGTGAATATAACGGATCAAATCGTGTGAATCAATCAGTTGTTTCCAGTCCCAAAACAGAAAGTGTGAAAAAAGATGATGATCGAAATGGATCACAATACAGCTGTCTTATTTCTTCAATTCAATTAATACAAATATATATATATATATATATATATATATATATATATATATGGAATTAGTTGTAGATGGAGGCCAGTTCATGAGAAGCTGACATGTTCTTATAGATTTCCGACATCAGCCTACTCTCGAACGCATCTCTAGAACCACCTGCAATCTTCGATTTG
>JAUEJL010082210.1:0-15150 GCA_032274825.1 Drosophyllum lusitanicum
CACATGTGATGCTTTTACAAATCATATGTGATTGTATACTGAATCACCTGTGATTGAATATTAAAATTTTAGGACTAAGTTTTTTACATGGACTTTATTGAACACAACTCATATATATATATATACATATACATACATACATATATGTATATATAAATTTCTATCATCTATGTATATATGTATATTATGAATGCTTAATGAACTGACTGATTTAAACCTGCCTCATTTGTATTATCAGAAAAAAATTGAAGATGACGGAAAACATTTGTGTTCTGTGGTTTATGGTTCGTTGCCTCCAGAGACACGAACAAGGCAGGTATTAACTTTTTTCTTTTTAGAGTTGTTATTGGTGTGTATGTTATTGCAAATTGTTTTTGAGCTTGTATTTTGTTCTTATTACTCCCTTTTAAGATTATTCATCTTAGGTTGTGCTTTTTTTCTTCCCCTGTTGTCTAGTACCTATTCTGTTTTACATTTCTTCTTCACATGAAACTTCCATTTATCTGTATGATTGGCATAATTTGTCTTAGCATGTTTGAGGATTTTTCTTATTTAACTAAATCCATATGTTCATTATATGTGTGTACGTACGGTTCGTTTGTGTGTGTATGTGTATATATACACTAGGGTACCCTCTCTAAGGGACGAGGATGTCAAGGTGAAGGTGATTGGTGGTGATAGTGAAAGGGAAAGAACTCATCTTTAATTGTACAAAAACTATAATAATGCATTAATTGACTTGTCTATTGGTCGAAGGGAAAACCTGGAAAACTCGGATCTAAACGGGATGGACCCTACGTGGTTAAGGAGGCTAACCCAAATGGATTCTACTTGATTCTTTCCTTAGATGGAAAACTTATTTATTGTCCTTGGCATGTTTCAAATATGAGAATGTTATTTATTGCTAAAGCATAGTGGTTAAAATTTTGTTCAAGCACACATTATAGAATTTTTTTTTCATTTTTTAAGAGGCGGTGGTATGTTTCAAACATACACCAGGATTTTTCATTAAAAATGACAAGTTATAATGCATATTAAGCAAAATAGATACCAAGTCATAAAATTCTTCTGTATCCTGATTCCTGAATAAAGCAAAGGGAAAGAGTTTATTAAAACATGAACTACTCGAGGATAGTAACTTGTGTTGTAACACTAGGGTTAAATATAAATGACATAGTGTTCCATGTTACATGATTTGGAGTAAACAATGACTGTAATCATGAAGGGACTTCCAAGTTGGTTAATAATGTGGGTACTTTTACCAAATACCAATGACTGCAATCATGAAGGGACTACCAAGTTGGATAATAATGTGGGTACTTTTACCAAGTACCGTGAAGTCTCAAGCTTGAAACTTTCTCATTACGATCATTCCTTTTGATAGCTATATCAGGTTTGGCTCAAGTTTGTATGGTGACGGACTTGGACCAAGTGAATTTAGTCGACCAAAGGTCGGAAACTGTGGTTACTATTAGGATGACACTTCAAATTAATATATTCTTTTTTCTTTAATAAATATTATTGTTATATTAATTCATGGTGGTTATTCACCTGTTGACCAAGATATTAAGATGTAAATCAGTTATAAGTATAGGACAATGTTTTATAACTTAAAACAGTTACATTGTATTAAATAAATGTTTCATGCTAATTATAAAATCGACCTATATGTAAATTCAAGAAACATAACTCGAATTTATGTGGTTTAAGTGTATTAAAACATTAGACAACGTATTTATTTTATGATAGAAAATAGGAGTTAGTATGAATAATGACATCAACAGGTTGTAAATGAAAAATGGCAAGCGTATAAAGAGATGTTGGAATTTGAAGAAAATCATAAGTGTCAGAACTATCTTCTAGTAGGGTGGTGCCTTTTGATCTAGTAGTATAGATATAGATTTTTAAAATTCCATGATTGTTAATTTATTGGTCCCTTGAATCCATATGGTAGCATTTAAACTTCTGAACTGATATATTTTGTTAAAACTGCAGGCAACAATGTTCAATGATGAAAGTAGCGAGTTTGATGTTCTTGTAGCTAGTGACGCCATTGGCATGGGCCTCAATCTTAACATTTCTAGAATTATTTTTTCAGAAATGGAGAAGTTTGATGGAATCGAAATGCGACCGCTTTCTGTACCTGAGATAAAACAAATTGCTGGTAACATTTTTGTTCTGTATGAAGCATATATCACATGGTTTTTCTAACAATGCACTTTCACGAACATGCATTTCCACATCCAACTCCATATACACTTCCATGTTCATGTACATATGCATACACGTGTATGCATGCATACATATACTACATATAAATATATGACATCTGTAATTTCCTCTACTTTTTTGAATTTTTATTGTCATGCAATTGTTATAAAATAAACTAGTAATTTGTCATTTTTATAAATAACATTTATTGTAGGTAGAGCGGGCAGGTATGGATCTAAATTTCCTGTTGGTGAAGTGACTTGTTTAGCTGCAAAAGACCTACCCTTAATTCATTCCTCACTAAACTGCCCATCTCCTATTCTAGAGGTATGATTCTTATACTTGACCCTGCATTCTATCAATTTTCCATTTGATCCAACTTTTGGGTGAGAAATATTTTTGTAGCTGTGTAAAATATTTTGATTGTGATGCAGAGTGCTGGATTATTTCCTACCTTTGACCTCCTATACATGTACTCTCGTTCACATCTAAATAGTGGTCTGTGCCAAATACTGGTTGGTTATTATCTACTTTCTTTACTTATTCTTCTGGACCTGAACTTATCCAAGAATTGAGTACTATGACCTTTGTTGCCCATGGCGAATATACTCTGTTAAATTGTTAATTACAGTTTACACAATGTTGTTAACTACAGTCTTCAATTCTATGTTTCCAGGAACACTTTGTGGAGAATGCCAAATTATCAGCAAACTATTTTATTGCTAATTGCGAAGAAATGTTGGTAAGCTTTGCAAATCTTTGAGGTTCATATATTATATAACTACTTAAGTTAACAAACGACTTTATTATAGTGAACCGAAGTCGTGGTACCTTTTATGGGACTTACAAGCAGGTGGCATGTTCTGTTTAATGATAGTTTTAGATATACGTGTTTATCATTATCCAATTATTTTGTTATATGTTTCTTTACAACAGAAAGTTGCTGCAGTACTTGATGAGTTGCCAATTTCCTTGCATGATAAGTACCTTTTTTGTCTTAGGTAAGTCCTTTTTTCTTTCTAGTTTGAAGTTTTTTTAATTATTCCTCCATTTAGAAATGGTTTAGACAATTAAGATCCATTATATCTGTGATTATTTGAGAGGAAAAATTTTGAGCAATCACAATTTTTTTGTCCAATTATATTTCTTAAATTATGTTGTTTTACTTAAAAACATTGACAATTGGGTTTTTGCAGTCCTGCTGACATGAGCGATGAAATATTATCTCAGGGGCTTACGCAGGTAAGAAATGCTATTATATCCGGTGGATGTGGCTAAGGGTCAAATGGGTTAGTCAAACGATTTTATTAACAAAGGAAACGAGTCAAATTAGTCGAATGAGCAAAACAGGTTGAAAGCACGCGGATATTGCATAGAAAACTCTTAAATCACCTTACTGAATAACTGTTAGATTGTATTTGTAATAATATTGTTTTTTAAATCATATATGATTTATTTATTTAATTTTTAGAATTTCAATTTATAAAGATGTTTTCTGGGCTAGCCCAACTCCAACTGTTACGGATTGCACTTTAAATACATGTTTTACCCAATCCTGTTTTGACATGTTACCCGGCCTGCCCTTTTTGCCGCCTCCAATATCTGGTTTTTCTGCTGATGGGTTTGCCTTGGATGATAACAAATTACATTCTTATCAATTAGTTTGCTGAAACATATGCAAAGAAGCGCATTGTTAGACTTCGGGAAATATTCACCCCGGGAACACTTAAGGTGCCAAAGACTCAAGCTGAACTCAAGGAACTTGAATCAATTCATAAGGTATGTTTTCTTGTGATGAGAGTCGCAACACATTTAGGGTATAGTTTATTGGCTCATTTTGTATATGTTGACATTACTTTACGTATAACCTTTAGAGTATAGGCTTATAGGTGCCCATAGAGTGAATTACTCCTTTTTTCTAATTAAAGTTTGCAAGAAACATCTTTAAATAAAATAAAGGAAATACAAGTGCAATATCATGTTTCAGGACTGAGTTCATGGCCGAAAATCATGTCTAGGTCTGAGTTCATCCATGGTGCTCATGAGTTCTTCATTATCTTCATGAGTTCTTAACATGTTATATTAAAAATAAATCAAAAATAAAGATTTTACGTGCAACCGTCTCAAAAGGTTACGCGATACAAACATAGCACCTTTTGGGTTAAAAAGCAATTTTGGAAGGTGGATACACACAATAACATTTTGAGTATAATTTGATACATTTTGGAGAAGTAAACCCTTCTTGAAAGTATCTAAGAACAAAACTTAGAATGTTAAAGTTGATTAAATTAAGGAAAATTGAAAGTTAACATCCAATTAACGTAATACAATTTAAATTACCTTCTGCAAGAATGTCAATCTCATTCATATTGTCCGTTGATTTGATTTCTATTCTACACTTGCAAATCCATTGTTGATAAGAACCAATTACCTATCACAATATAGGACGAAAAGGAATAGAAATTAGTTGTCTCACTAATGGAATATACAGGGAAAAAAATACAAATAAGATGGATATATGTTCCCCTGCCCTAAATGGGAGAAGACCAAGCGATGGTGTCTTCCTGCCCAAGCCTCTTAGCCGAAACTTTCAGAGAAGGAATTAACTCTCGATGCCTCAACTCTCCCCTCCAAAAAGCTATATATACGATTACTTATTTAATAGAATTGGACCCACTGGGCTGGGCCTCTTGGGTATGGGTATGGGCCATATGAATGTGGACTAATACTCTAATAGCATGTTCTCTATCAATACCGCCCCCGTAAAGACCAGGCTTGTGCTCAAGCCTGAAACCCACCAATTGACTTGGAATAAAACGAAAACCCTTCCTTGAGTCGTCTTTTGTAGTTCTCGGCTGCGATGGATTCACAGAATGCCTCCCCAGGTCTCTATCCATAGAAATATCATGTGCAGGTGGTTATCTCGATTGGGCTGCCATGGATTCACACAAAAACCCGACAATAATTGATGAAATAGTTCTTACTTCTTAGGGGTTATCTCAATGCAGCAGTAGCAATTTGGGTGTTACCATGAGTTGATGACTCAAATAATTAGGCTGGGGACTTTGTTCTTAAAGTGATTGATCGATTAGGCTTCACCCATTCAGTCTATCGTTTTGGTTTCATTTCTTCCACCATTTGATTGAGGAATCTGGGTTCGATTTGGGGTTAGGCTCAACCATCTCGTCTATATTCTTCCAGCAAATCCTCGAAGGTAGGCCTTCTCCCTCACCAATCAAATTAGTCGATCCACGTTTTTTGTTTCAGTTGTGCAACAACAGAATCTTTCTGTCGAGTTCTAATTATACGTCCCCAAAATGACTCTTCTTCCTTGTGTCCACCGATACATCGGTTAACTTCTGCATCTGGATTCATGTGCGTCCCCTAGTGTTTCACGAAACTGATCATCTTCTCAATTGAGCTTTTTAGAGTTTCTTCCATGGATTAGATTGATTGAGATAGATCGTGCATCTTGGAGGCTAGGCGGTTGAGCTTTAGATTTTGTGAATCAATACGTGACACTAATAGGATGTTCTCGTGTTCCATCTTCAATTGATGTGGTGTTTCCCGGCAATGGAACCAATTGATATGAACCGATTACACCGAGAGAATAGGAAGAAGAAGAATACACTTTATGATCTCACTAATGGAATTATGGGAAAGAACACAAATCAGAACGAGATATACTCCCTTGCCCTATATCAGAGGAGACCCTAAGACGGTGTCTTCCTGCCTCCTCTTAGCCGAAATCTTCAAAGAAGGAATAAACTCTCGGCGCCTCAAATCTCCCCTCCAAAAAGCTATATATACGATTACTTCTTTAATAGAACCTGGACCCGTTGAGCTGGGCCTCTTATGTATGGGTATGAATATGGGCCATATGAATGTGGACAAATAGCATGTTGTCTATCAATTGTGTCATGTGTGCAAAGTAACGCGTATACATGCTAGGATGCTAGGAGGTGAAGAGAAACTTGTATCATCTAATACTAGACCTTTCATGCTAAAAGCTAACTCTAAGGAATATGCTAATAGTCCACATAGGTGTTTAATACCCATTACTAGAGCCCAACCCAATGGGCCCAATGTCTATTAAGAAATAAATATTATAAATAGCTGATATAGTGTAGGAGAGAGGGGGTGAATTTAGTTTAGAAGTGATCGGCTCTTGAGCTGATTTAGGGCGGGGGAGAATCATCTCCTTCTGATTTGTATTCCTCTGGTTATATTTTGTCGCTGAAATCATCTTCCCATTTCTATTTCTCTTCTTATTTTGTTAGTGTAATCGGTTTCTATCAATTGGTTCGATTGTCGGGAAATCATTGAGATGGATGAGGAGAGTATACTACAACAACAACAACAACAAGACCCACAGTTGTCAAAAGTGAAAAGCGCACCGAAGTGCAAAGGGTCTCGGAGCTTAAAGCGCGAAGCACAACGTAGGCTTCATGAAGTAGAAGCGCACAATATTAAAAAAAAAACTAAAAAAATATACGTAGTGATATAATATAAATAAAATAGCATCTAAATATCAAAATGATTATAAAATTCATAGCATAAACATCAAACATAATTCTAAACTTCATAGTTAAACATCCAACATAGTTAAACATCAAACATAATTCAAACAAACATCAAACATAGTTCTAAACTTCAAACTTAAAGTTCAAACATCAAACATCAAATTCATCAACTAGCAAGTAACAAAAACTCAACAGAAAGCTAACATGAACAGAAATCTACCGGATGAACTAACATAAAGCTTGATCAACTAACAAGAACACAACAGGACAAATTGTTGATGGGTTGCTATAAACAAGAACAAAAATCAAAGCTGTCCTAAAAAAATCAGAATCAATGATTTTGTTTTGAAGAATGTAAAATTCCACTGTAGTTGAAGAGAATCACAAGAAGATTAACCTGGGGAGTGAAATAATTGAAGAAATCGAGTTCAAACTTGAAGAATCGTGGATTTTTTCTGTCGATATGTTGATGGCGTCGCTCACAGGTTCAATAGCGATGGTAGGGTTTTGAGTCTGATGAAGTGTGTCGATGGTTATATACTTATATAGGTCAAAAACTAAGGTCAAAGTTTAAAAACTGGTCAAAATCGCTATATTTTTCCACTCGCATTTTGCGCTTCAGCGCTTTTGTGCGTCTATGTGCGCCTCATGCATATGGTGCGCTCTGCTTGCTAAAAAGCCCATACGAGTGCGCTTTTGCGCTTTAAGTGCAGATGAAGCGCGCTTTAACAACTATGACTGGACCCAATCTCGCCAAGACGGGATATGGGGGAGGTAAGATGTAGACGGTCATACCTCTACCCAAAGGTAGAGAGACTACTTCCCAATAGACCTCCGGCAAAGAAAACGAAGAAATTAAGAAAGTCGGAAAAAAATTGAAAATAAGAAAAAGATATGATAAAATAAAACTAGATAGGGTAAAGTAAAACAATCCAAGAGAAAATTAATAAATACATATATACATACATAAATAGATATATATATGTGTATATATATTTACTTATATATATATCTGTTAAAGCTGTGAATTAATATAATTGTATAGTATAGGGACTTATTATGTATATAGTTCATAGTTGTTTATTATATATATCTTATGATCTGTACCCTATTTTAAAACATATATGAGAATACGTATCTTGTTCTCTACTCTCAAACTTCACAATATCAACATAGGAAGGAAATTAATAAGAAAAATTATAAATAAGTTTATGAAAGTAAAGTTATAGTTATTAGATGGGTAATCTACATCATAATCATTGAGCTTATTATTAAAAGTATTAAAAATTGTATAATTTAAAAATGGTTATCATTATTTATTAGTTTATTATAATTATGGTTAATGACTTAAACTTACTTATAGTCATATATTAGTATAATCTCTACCTAGACTTATTCACTCCAGCTAAGCAGATATATAATTGAAGTCTATAGTTATACATGAAGAAATACTCATAAAAATAACCTCTCAAATCTAAGCTAGCCTACCATACTACTCGTCAACCCTAATTTTTCTAGAGTCACATTGATTTACAAGTCCAAAAACTCGATCGTCTAGCTACCTATATGCAAGACCTATCTCAATTAGTCCATTCCATTGAGGAAACTCTGAAAAATTCAATTGAGAAGATAATTGGTTTGGTGAAGCATCAGGGGATGCATATGAACCTCGATGAGGAAGTAACCAACGTATCAGTGGTCACGACAAAGGGCCATTTCAGGCGCGTTTACTAGAGCTGGACAAAAGAATTAAGTTGTTGCTGGACAGAAACAAAGTTCAGCAGGGATCGACTAATTTGATGGATGAAGAAAAGTCATCTTCCAAGACTGCCTGGAAGAATAGAGACATGATTTGGGAACTTGAATTTCTTATCGAACCGAAAATCTTCACATAACTAGTGAAAGAAACGGAACCTACACGATTAATTGGATTGGGGAACCCTAATCGATCTATCACCGTAAGTAAACAGCTCAATTATTTGAGTCATCAACCCATAATTACACCCAAATTGCCTTCAAATCCGTGCACCGTTTTTGATGTAGTGATACCTGGATGGTTAAACTCAAAGACTCATTTAATCATGATTTATTTAGAGAGTCAGGTTTTTGGCTGTGCACATAAGGTGCTCGATAGAAGTCCTAAACCAGATTTGGTTAGGCAATTGGCTTTGACTATGTTGCATGCTCTCAGGGGTTGTAAGCCACCTAAACCCCCAGATTATACATGCTCCTTTATGATGGTTAAACCCCCCCGGCAATGTAAATTTCCATATTGCTCCGCATGGCCTTTGTGGGGATCGATCAAAACCAGCTAAACCCCCTGATTACACAAAATTTTACGGAGATTTCTATGTGTTACAAGGTAATAAACCACCTAAACCCCCACATTACTCTAATTTCCTTCTTTCTACCAACAAGTTTAAACTACAAGCTCAAATGGAAGCTATAGGTTCTAAAATGACGAGACAGATGATTGACAAAAGGATCAGTTGTTAAAAAGACTGCAAGAAAGTGAGTAAGTTGTGGAAGCAGGGATTTTCTTATTTTGGTGATCATCTATCTGGAAAGTCAAGCATGGTTGTTTCTATGGCTAGCTTTCAGTATTATGATTTTAGCGATCTTAAAATAACAGGTGTGGAAGATAACACTGATTTGACGGAGACACACACTAAGACATTGAGGAAATCAAGAAAGCCTATGACAAAAGATATCAACTCTAGTCAGCAAGAGGAGAAAAAAAGAAGATTAGCAAAAGAAAAATGGAAATGAAGTGTCCTTAGCTGGTCCTGGGAATTTCCTTGATGGGAATGGTGTAACAAAGTTTGTAAAAGAGCTATATGAACAGACCAATATAGCAATTGAGTTAGGCGCATCAGTTCTTGAATGGAAAAGGTTGCATGGAGGAGCCAGCAACACTAAAATAAGAGAAAATAAAGATATGATTGATGCTCCAAAATCCACAAATGCAGCTATTTAGGAAAGCATCATGCCGGGCAGAGGTTGGGTTTCTCTTTCATATGCATCTAAAGAGTTAATTAACTGGCCGGCAACCCACTTTGATCAAAACATATGCATTCGCATTAGTCCAATCAGATTTAAGGTGATCGATCAAGAAGTTGTGTCCAATGCTGCAGAAGAGGCTTCTATTGTTGGAAAACTATGGGAGCATGAAAAGCAAACCTTGAATGTGTTGCTACTAAAGGTCAATATTACATGGTCAAGCGTCAACATATTTTCTCGCCTTTTCATAATATCTCCTCTTCACAATCATGGAATAGAGAACAAGCGAAACAATGGATCTCGTGGCCGCTGGAAACTAATGAAGATGACACAGTGAAAGATGCTTATTCTATTTCCAGTCAATTGCTGAACTTCAGGCTTGAGGACAAGCCTAGTCTTTATGGGGGCGGTATTGATAAGGAATATGCTAATAGTCCACAAAGGTTTTAATACCCATTACTAGAGCCCAGCCCAATGTCTATTAAGAAATAAATATTATAAATAGCTGATATAGTGTAGTAGAGAGGGGGGTGAATTCAGTTTAGAAGTTATCGGCTCTTGAGCTTGGGCAGGAAGACACCAGGTGGTGTTTGTTGATTTAGGGCAGGGGAGAATTATCTCCTTCTGATTTGTATTCCTTTGGTTATATTTTGTCGTTGAAATCATCTTCCAATATCTATTTCTCTTCTTCTTATTCTGTTAGTGTAATAAGTTCCTATCAGATGCTAGGAGGTAAAGAACAGCTTGTATCGTCTAATATTAGACCTCTCATGCTATAAGCTAACTCTAAGGCAACTCTTAAGATTGACATTGCCAAAAATTTTATGAAGAAAATTAAAGTCATTTTAGTACGAGAGGCCAGGCATGACTCGTAATAAAATTAAAGAAAATTAGACTGACAAAGTGTATATTATGACTCGTAATAATTTTAATATTACCTTTTCCCATTTTTGAAAGAATAGGTAACTTCACACCTTAAAACTTTCCACCAAAGTTGTCTATCAAACCTTTGCGTATTTGATTCATGACTCTCTTCAAGATATCTTTGTAATTTGACTGCCATTTCCACCATTCCAGAAAAAACTTTTCAACTTAACCTTTTCATCAAAAGAGAGATTCCCACAATCTTGAACAGGATGGAGTCTTTGAACTCGAACATATAGCTTCGATATGCTTAATGAAATCCTTCTCACAAGGGATAACAGAAGTTCACGTGCTATTATTGTTTCAACTAGTTTTTTCTTTTCTCTTCCAATATTTTTCCAAGTCTTTGTACTATCTCTAGGACCTCGCAATCAGTGTCTTTATTTATGAACATGGTAGTTTAACTTTCAAACATATAGCTTCGATATGCTTAATGAAATACTTCTAACAAGGTATAACAGAGTTTCAACTAGTTTTTTCTTCTCTTTCAATATTTTTCCAAGTCTTTATACTACCTCTATGACCTCGCAATCAGTGTCTTTCTTTATGAACATGGTAGTTTAACTTTCAAAAATTTGCATATTTTGTTGCATACGGGGAGATGCTTTTCATCGAAGTAGTCTTGTTGATATTTGAACCAGCCATTTTTTACCACAATGCTTGCACCTCCCCTCTATGTTGTCCTCAACATTAATGATCCGTTTAAAAGTTTCTCAAACCATGGACTTCGTCTGTCCTTACCAGCCCTGCTCGTCATTCTTTATAACTAAAAAGGAAGGCTGAATTTGGCATACCTCACATCTTTATTTTGGAACTAAATAACTAAAATATCTCCCTAACCTTATTTTTTTCTGCAACAGAGCAATCAAACTTTAGCCTTGTTTAAAATTCAAAATCCATGTAGACTAGGAGATTGATTGACATGAATAGGCTTAGGCTTGTTTCTTCCAAGTAATCCAATGTTATGATAGTGTCATCTCATATATTATCATAGTTGCCCTTTCTCCATTTGCTGAACCAAACATGGTGTGATTAGTTTGACGTTGGGTGAAGTTGAGTTGTTTGACCACTTGTGTAAGACGTTCAAACCATACCCGTGGAGAGTGTTTTAAACCATAAAGTGCTTTTTGTAGTATACGTACTTTCTCGATGTTCCTTGTAGGCGACCACTCATATATACCTCCTCAAGTTTGCCATTCAAGAGTGCATTCTTGATGTCTAGTTGGTGTAGCTATCAATGACAAATTTCATATTGTATTGAGCAACATGGGCAACTTGGCCACCATCCTCGCCTTGAATCTATGAACACTCCCATAATTGAGAAAACCCACTCGCAACCTACTTTTTTCTTTCCCACGGAAAGTCTGTAAAATGCCAGATTTGTTTTTTTTCCCATTGTGTGGACGTCATCCATCACAGCCTGGTTCCATTATTGTTTACTCAAAGTTTCATGAATTTTTGTGGGATGTGATAAGAACCTTTGGTATTGTTGTGATAATTTATTGTAGGACATGAAGTTACCAATTGGTTGTTGGGTGCATGATCGTGTGCCTTTTTATAGTACAATAGGTTGGTTTAGATCTATAGCATGGTTAATCTCATTTAAGAATAGGAGATAAAGGATTAACATTAAGGACATATTGTGAGACTTTGGATTTAGCAAGGGTGTAATGAATTATTGTTCCCTATCTTCTTGATAATTTTAGGTCTTCGTGTATAGACAAGAAATCCTTTGACTTACGGGATTCATCCTCTTCACCTTAGCTTTGATCTAGGTTGAGCTGGTGGTCTTGAAATTGGAACTGTATTAGGGACATGAGAAAATCTGACGCGGATATGCCAAGAACTGGCATTCATCATGAGAGTGATAGGAATCAAATCAACTAGATAGATGAAATTGAATAACGATCAAGGAATTGGGAATCGATAGTTATATTAGGTATCGAAATTGATAGGAATTACAAGAAGAATAACAGGAATGGAAATACAAGAATTAATCAGAAGGAGATGATTCTCCCCTGCCAAATCAGAGAACCAGCTATGGTTTCTTCCTACCCAAATTCTCTAAGAACCGATAATTCTAACCGAGTTCACGATACCCTTCTCAGCCCTCCTTCAGCTATTTATATGATCTATTCTCTAACCAATCTTGGGCCTATTGGGCGGGGCCTCTAGTTATGGGTATGGAACATAAGAATATGGGCTAGAAGCATTTTCTCTATCAGAGAGTTCCTCTTGTAATACTGTTACTAGAGTAGAAAGGTCGAGTTTGAATGAAAGTTTTGAAAGTTTCAAAGAGTTGCATCAATAAAGTTGTACATTCGGTGAATAACTGGGGAATAACTTTATATACATATTTTTGGAGGAGTAACCAATGAATAGACATTTGACCGAGCGGGCTCTAACTTACTACGGTTGGGTTGTATGTTGTGGACAAAAGATGTGCATCCAAACACTTTTGGTGATAGGATATATGTATCAACTTATATAATGAATTTAGTTGTTCGAGTTGGATTGAAAGATCTTTAAGGTGCACTCGAGCCTGTTTGTGTGATTAGATTGTGAACAATCACCATCTAGATTTGACTTGTAAACTAGAGAAAAAGACGGAGTCTCGGTATAAAAAACCGCATCAGGCGTGATGTGCCCGTTGCGGTGGCATGCGGTGGGGGTATTGAATTCGCTTTGTTACGGTCGCCTGTTGTGTGATGCGGTTGATGCGTTTTTTTGGCTTTAAGTTGGGCTATGTTGGGTTTCATTAGAGGATCAAGAAGAGGGAGGTGATGATGGGGTCGGCCCATCAAGAAATGATGGAGGAAAAAGACCCGCTCTTGTTGACGAAGATGATGAGGTAGAAGAAGACATTGAAGTGACCAATGATGAGGAGATGGAGACATGCTCGGGTTTGATGATGTGGATCTTGGGGACATTTAGTTTGTGACTAGAGAAAGTTCGGAGAACTTCGTAGGGGGAAAGTAAAGTGGGGGCTATTGTTGATTTGACTTTTGGTTGTTTTGATTTTCCTAACCGTACTCGTCTATTATGTTATTCAACATTTTTGATGCCTTAAACGACAATGTAATTCAAGAGGGGATAGTGGTACCAAGCTTGCTTGTGATTTCAACTCTTGAGGTTTAAATACATAAAGTTCACCTGATTCTCGTCCTCTACCACTGATTTGCTTTGTTGAAAGATCCCGAGAGATACAATAATCAGGATAAAAGGTGGCACTACAGTTCAATCCATGGTAATCTTACCTAGGATAATGACATAGATTGTGAAAGTTTAACAGTTCCAGACCCAGTTACTTGATAAACAGAATCAATAACCCATGCGGAAGTGGATGATGATAAGCAAGTAGGATTATACCAGTCGGCAAATTTAGTAAATGGGGTAGATGGTTTCCAGTTCACGATAACCAATAATCCAAAGACTGTAACTAAGTCTCCCGAGCCGAAATAAGAACAATTAACCACACCATAGTAAATTTAGAACTCAACCAATATCAACAACACCATATTCGAGAATACTCAAACATTCTTCTCACAGAAAAAAATAATCGGAACATGAACTGAAGCATAGGATAACCAAACCAGATTGTCCAATCAATTATCAAAACCCGAATGTCATACAAGGGGACTTAGACTTAAGTCCAACAGATCAGGAGTCTCGGATGTTACCACAACAACAACAAAAGCATCGGACCAAATAAGAGTATATTCAGAATCCAGCCACTCCTACGAGATTACAAGACCAAAGTCTATTCAGATATTCCCGAAACAGAATGTGAACCACCCTTACAAACCAAAGAATCAGATATGAGATTCAAATCAGAAGCTTCAGGTGACAATAACAGCTACCACAAATATTTTGTCTAATAAAATATCAAGGAACCTTAATCTGAAGACCAGATGAAACTTAGATGAAAACCCAGATGCGAGCCCTAATCTGAAGGCCAGATGATCGGAGGAAGGAGAATGCGCTATGAACATATGCTTCACAAAAACAGATGGAAGCTAGTTCACTCCATAGCATACAACCTTCTTATGCTAGAGTACAACTTCCTGATGCTGTCGTACAACCTTCTGAATTTAGGGATGGCAATTGTCACCCGATCCAATGATCATCCACCCGATCCGATCCAACTGTGATGGATATGGACGAAGTTAAATGGGTGAATTTCGGATATGGGATCGGATATGGATGTTTATTGGATCGGATATGGATAACGATTTTTCATCCATGGATTCATTAACTCGAATTAAGTTTAATATAATTATAATTTTATATAATTAAGTATAATTTCATATATGTATTTTTAATTTTAAAACTTATATATAAATATACTAATAAAGATATATATAATTATGTAGGTTAAATTCACATTCTCTTCTATAATATTTTTGTATAGTTGGATCGATTATATACATTTAAGTGTCAAAGTGAAAGAAACTATGATTCCTATCTTTTTTTGGAAGAAAATATGTATTTA
>JAUEJL010082221.1:0-15149 GCA_032274825.1 Drosophyllum lusitanicum
TCTTCCACCCTCAACCGGCAGCAGCCTAAGGTCTCTCTCTCTCTCGATCTCTCGATTGTGTTCCACCTTCTTCTACCTTCAACATTATCAGCTTGTTCCACCGAGATCGTGTCCATTTTTTCTCAATTTTTTGTTGTTTGTGTGTTTTTTGTGCAGATTGTTAAATCCAGATTTTTATACAGTTTGTTAAATTCAAAATTTCTGTGGTTTGTTAGATAAACCAAGGAAATCTTTGAATTGCTACTTGAAAATAATTCCTCTAGTACTGTTTAAATTGCTATTTGTTTCCTGTTTAAATTGATATTTGTTTGTTGTTTGGATTGCTATCTGTTTGTTGTTTGAGTTGCTATTTGTTTGCCTTTTGTATTACAATATTTAGCAAAACCATAGTGTGAATTGCTATTTGTTTGCTGTTTGGTACAATTCTTTGTTGAAATCTTCGTGCTACCAAACAAGAGAAATGATTCTCTGTTACATTTCTCTGCTAAAATCTCTGTGCTACCAAACAGAAAATTCAATTCCCATTCTCCAGACTAATTCTCTTTCTCTGCAATTCCATTCTCTGCAATTATTTCTTTGTACCAAACGCACCCTAAGGTTATGTCTATGATGAATGTTGAAGCCTTAACAAAAGGTATTGTGTTCACCTAAGCCAATCATTGGTTGCCAACATGCGATGCGTAATATTGTTCTGCTACACACTTCACTAATGTCTTCATTTCATTTCAATGCAACTTCAGGCTAAAACTTGTGGTGAAACCAATAACTTGAAAGTCTCTTGGACATTTCATCAAACACCTAACATGCATACACATACAAGCATCTACAGCAAAATCAAAGGCTTCATAATATAAAGTAAGATCACACACCATGAATAGCATAATCCCTAAAGGACACGAGCATATAATCCAAACCAAATTCAAGTTAATATTCATATTTTAAAAGGCTTGATATAAGTAGCAAGAAACTGATTAAAATTAAATGAATCAGCAAATTAAGGCTATTAATGGTTAAAGAAACATATTTAAGCTTAATAACACTTGCATAGAACTTGCGATTAAGGATTCAGAAAATAACAATGCATCAGACAAATTTGTAAGTGAATAGAACAGACAACACGAATCCTGACCTTCTAGCCATCAGCACTCACTTATTTCAATCGGTGATACTGCAATGACATACCGAAAAAGCGATTTGTAATTGAAGGATATAAAATTCAAAACATACTAAGACTATTTATACAAACAGCAGAGCATGAATCGCACAATGGATGCACCAATTAATTACATTTATGGACAGGCCATGGCAACCGGCATAGAACCAGCGACCAACTGATGAATGGACCAAATGAAAATACTACAACCCTAATTGAACGAAAACACTGAACCGTCTACCAGCAACTCAATAGTCGCCCTCATTGAATGACACAAAGAGAACTACTAGGACTTAATTCAAAGAAAACCCCAAAGCCCTCAAAGTACGCTATGCAAGCATCGTTAAACAATAGAAATCTACGAATTTGGATCTAAACTCCAGCACATAATGCCAACTCAGCAAATCAAAATATTTAATTATAGGGGATATAGATTTTTTTTTGTTTGAACAGCAAACACACACACACACACAAACCTACTCCTAAATTTATACCTTTTTGTCCACAGCATCAGCGGGTCTTGAACCATGGCCATAGGCCATGAGAAACACCTTTCAACACCTTGGTACCACTAGATATAGATAGATAGATGGAGATATAGATAGATGGATATACAGATAATATAAAATATGATCTAGGTTTATTATAGACAATGAAAAACTTACATTTGCTTTTATAATTTTCTAATAAATTAATTTATCAACTTAAATATTATGTCAATGACACATCCTATACGGGCTACCGCCATAAAACATAACCATAGTTGAGATAGGCTAAACTGAAGCAAAAGAAACTATGAAATGGATTGGGTTTTTTTTCTTTTTTTTTTTTTTGAAAAACAGAGATTATATTATTTCTATAATTAATAGATCAATACATCTAACTCTTACTACAATTTATAAAAGGTATGGAAACTGGAAAGTATGGATAACCAAGTCACCACAATAATAGATCAATACATCTAACTCTTGCTACAATTTATAAAAGGTATGGAAACTGGAAAGTATGGATAACCAAGTCACCACAATTACTTCAAAATATGTTTTTACACACTGATGCTGATGCAAAATTTAAATTGGAACTTGCTTCATCTAAAACCATGGACACATAAACACAAACTGGGTATCTAAATGGATGAATTTCAAAAGGCATAGCATATAATATCAGGGTTTGAATACCCAAATCAAATTAGCTTATAAAACTTTCAATGGATTTTGTCCTTCTTAATTGGAGGATCGATTGTTTATATGCTTGATTAGAAAGAAGATACAAGAAGATAAACGAAATAAAAAAACTCACCAGAAAGGAAGAACACTTTCGAATCTCAAAAATCCCCATACGAATTCTCATGTCAAAAAAATGAACCTGAACGTAAACCCCAAATCAGAATCTTCAAACGTATACAGTAACATTATATATAACAGCATGAACTAAAAGAACTAATAGAAAAACCTGATATTGGAACCCAGATTAAAACCACGGGTTACTGCAACTGAAGGTGAAGAGAAAGTGAATGGTCTAATGAATGAAACCAAAGCAAAGAAACTGTAAATTAACAAAAAGAAATACTAAGAAATCCTAAACTAAAAGCATTATATATTAAAAAATTTGCTAACCCCTAACAAAAAGTAACAAACCCTAAATCAAACACTACAATACACACACCTGAACACAAGCATACGCATACAGATGATGGATGAAAATACACAGAGATCTAGATCAAGATCGAAAACTGAAAGGGAGTAGATCAGAGAGAGGCTACATAACTGTTGGAGAAGAGAGAGGCTACGGCTAGGATCAATGGCTGGAAACTACAAAGCCTCGCGCGCGCACCTACAACACAGATAGAAACATGGATTTAGATCAAAACTGAAGAACGAAAGACGAAAGGGAGTAGAGGAGATAGATACCGGCGCTATTGTTGGAGTAGAGAGGGCCGGCAGTGGAGTAAATGGCTGGAAGCGAAGGCGAAATCCTCATCCGAGGCATCCTCATCCGAGGCATTGGCATTACATTTTGAAGGAGGTGTTCGCTCAGTTGTGTGACATGCGTGAGAGTTTGTATAAAGAGGCTACTATTCCTAAGGAACAGTCTAAGAACAGTGTATTCACTTGTAAAATACTGATATATACATATAATACGTAATGGCATATTCATATTGCCATGTATAGTATTGGTGATTTACCTCGTACATAATTAAACACCATCAAGGAGTATGAACTCTGAAGTCAATTATAAAGTTTTACACGAACCACAAAAAATGGGGAGAAGATATACCCACCAAGAATTGGTCAAGCCTATACCTACCATGCAGTACTTGATGATTATACAAATAAGAATAAATAACAAAAGTAGCTTTTACACGTGTGTTCCACAAAATACCCGTAACACAAACAAAATCAATGAATAACAATAAGCAGTTACTGTAAATTCAGTCAACCTAAAGGCTTGGCTTTGCGTATATGCCCCATGCTATTCACAAGATCTTTCCGTGTGCAGACTGGAAACATATTTATGTTCTTTAACACCTTTAATCGCCAAACAACATATGGAAAACTAAGCTGATCACGTGATGTAAACCGAACAACCTCGTTGAACCAAAGGCACATGAATAAATTGGTCACCGGATTATGCTCCCTCACAATCACTGAAGCCTCGTTCAGAGCTGCATAAAAGTAAACCAAGAATTATGCAAACCAATCTTAAAATTACTTGATTCTAGTATTCTACCCCTATATTCATTTATCTTTACAAATGGGTATCAAAGTATACCCTTTTTGCCATTAAATCTTTTATCTTCAGGGAGGCCATCATGGTGGTATTGAGTAATTTGTACTTCCACTTCTTCCGGGTTTGCTTTGTTTTTCTTTACAACAGCTTTTGCCTCATCATATACACTACTACGGGCCCCATGTTCAGAAATTGCAAGCACAGATTTTGAACGCCATAAAAGCGCCTCAAATACTCCCAACGGGTCTCTCCTAAATTGGGACTTTGAGTCTACCCAAATGGAATATCGAGCATGAGGAAAGAGACGATGCGCTAACATCTGATGATGACATTAGCATCAATCAGGACATACCCAAATCAGTTACTGAAATCAAATAACTAGCAAGAAAGCATTTATTTACCTTTGGAATTTTTCCGTTCAATCTTTGATCTCTAAAGGGAAGATTTTTTACAATCACAATGCGCCACTTCCCAATATAACCATACTCATCAATTATGTGTCCATTTTCTTTCTGTGCTGCCAGAGTAATTTCGTCCCAAAATGCTACATAGCAGACCTGCATAAACCTATGAGATCTTTATAATTTAACAAAATCCAAATTTTAATATGAACTTAGCATTTGAATATGGCAACCTTCTGAAGTGACGTATCTGACATCCCAATAGGCTGGTATAAATCATCTCCACCACCAAATGCACAAGTAGAAACTACACTTTTGCAAGTTTGCATATAATCTTTGTCTTCATTTGAAATTGTAAAACCTCCATTCTCACTGTAGAAACCACAATGTACGGATGCAGTTTTATTCACCTATAATATTAATTATTCAAAAATTAAACCAATAACAACTCTACACGGGTCAAAGGAACTAAAACTTATTACTTGACTCAAAACTCAAAAGAGACACTAACCTTAAAACTTTGTTCTCTCTGATTAAGAGTTTGATAACCCGTAAATAGATTAAACCTTGTGGATCCGATCTCCTGTGGAGAGTTTGTGTCGTAAGGCACATCACTCGCTGTTAAATATGTTACTTTCTTGATAGGATCAAACAAATCTTTATTAAGTGGGAAATCAAGATTTTGAAGTTCTTCAGGAGATAAGAGCTTCAAGCAACCTGATACAATATATGAAAGTGTCATCAAGTGGAATATCACCCATAAAATTTCATAAAAGACTACTATATCACACATTCCACCAAAAACGATATTATCACATATTTACTTTTTTTCATTTCAAAATGGATTTCCCGCTTTAGCAGGTTCCCGAAGGGAGTCAAGCTATGCTCTAATGTACACGGTCTGACCAATTATGTGGCCGTTTCCTATACTCGTCTTGGTCATCCAAGATGTTTACACAGCTAGGATTGAACTTAGGTCTCTTCTAAAACTTTCCAAGCATCCAACCACTACGTCATCTTGAAATGGTTATAGGCACAACATATTCAATGATAGTAATCATAATCTAGGTCCAATTTATAACTATTAATTACAGACACATGAATTTCTAAAAGAAATTATATCTTTCAAATCTAATTCACTACTTAAATGAATTTGTGATGATAAATTCCAAATTCATACTCATATACCCTTGTTCTACTGTTTTCATCGAATATATCCTATCAAAAGTCAAAACTAGTCAGACTAAAGGTAATGGCCCTTAGCTACTACTTTCTTGCTACTGATATTTTACTTCAATGATCATTACACACAATTTAAGAGAACTTCACTAATTTGTATGTTGATCTTTCCCGTACTTGGCTAGTACCATCCAAACAAAAATCCAGCCTTCTACTCTACTAATAGAAGATAACAAACAAAAGCTACATGAACCACAATGTCTACTTCATTTAACATTACTTAAACACAAAAGTGTAAATTAAATGTTAGAAAATGACTTACGTGGAGCATCTAGACGATTCAAGTTCCCCTCTGGTTTCTTACCTGAGGAGACGAGTACATTTGGACTAGCTTTCTTCACATGAACATCATTTTTCTTAACATGAACATCATGTTCTGATTTGTCTGTACTAGATCTCAAGCCAAGTTTCAGAGCCTCAAAAAGGAGGACTAATACTGCAGTACCAATGAGCAATACAGACCACCATCTCATTAACTGCTTACAAATTTTCTTAGCAAATTCATTTCTCCCTCTGTAGTCTGATTTCCTGCGTTTTCTTCGTGGTCGGGACCGCAACTTGCTGCCAAAATCATCGGGCTGGTCATCTATTACCGGGATCGATATACTGTTGTTGAACATAAATATGTTGTAGTGATACCACAGGTGATCTCTATATAGACTTAGGGGAAGTTTGTTTTTCTTTTATCAATGTGAAATCTGAAAATCATGCCTGAATATTAGGAGACAGCATTTGAAATGTGAATACAATACAATTAAGGCTGCTTGAAAAGTGAACTAACGTTCACTCCTCTAAATCTGAATACCAAAGTTGGTCTTGAAATCTGAACCGGAATACACATTTGCTGTTTGCTTTTGCTAACAATGAGTAAACAATGCTAACATTAAAAAGCAGGTTTAACACAGACTTGGACAGAGAGTTTGAACTCCAAAAGCACAATACCCTGTTTGTTAATCAGAGTAGCAATCAAAACCCTGACATCAAAGCAACCTAACAATAAACAATGAAAACCCTAAAATTAAACACTAATTTGGCATTTGAAACCACCACAATCAGTTGCCCTAGCCTAATGAAACATTATAAATAGAAGAGGGTGGCATGGGAGATGGTCAGAGGAAGATAGAAGGCGACCGAGAGAGGGCTACAAGAACGAAAAACCTGGATGCCAACTTGGAACGAACGAGAGAGAGAGAAAAGTTGAAATGGGGGCAGTGACAACGGAGCAGATAGATGCGACAGAGAAATGGCTGCCAGATTGGAACAAACTTGAGAGACGCTCATTCTTTTTAGGGGCACGTTTGGATTAGCTTATTTTTTGCTTATTAAAATTTTGAATAAACTCATAAGCTAATTTTTCTGGCTTATGTGTTTATCAACTTGAACTTTTTTTTCTTGAAAGGAATTTTTCGCTTTAGAAAGTTCTTGGGGGAAGCTGAGCTATGCTCTAATGTACATGGGCTAACCATTTATGTGGCTGTTTCCCATACTCCCTTGGCCACTCAAGATGTTTGCACCCAGCAAAGATTGAACCCGGGTCTCTTGAGAGACCTTCCAGGCATTCTACCACTAGGCCATGTTGAGATGGTTATCAACTTGAACCTCTAAACTTAAATAAGTCAACCTTAAATTAATAAGCTCGTGAGCTTATAAGAATTCTAATAAGCTCATAAGCGCGAAAAAAAAAGTTAATCCAAACACCCCCTTAGTATTTAGTTGTGAACTTTTTTTTAGTTTTCATTATCACTTGTTTGAAACAAAGGTCACGACGTCACGTTTAGTTCACAGAATGTTTTCAAAAGAATTGGAATTTGGAAAAAATGAAATTGGAATCTGAAACTAACGTCATGTTTAGTTGATAAATCTGTCAATGGAATTGAAATGTGAATTATTGTAAAATGACTAGTTTGCCCTTTACTTCAATTTCCTTTTATTTACCCTTTTTACTGAAAAATAAAAAAAAATAACAAACTTTCCTCAATGAGATGGCTTCCTCAACGCAGATGGTGATGAAACATGAACCCTCCCTCGATGAACACCGATTAGAAATTAAGAAACAGGAAACTAGAGAGAGATATCAAGAAAAGAGCCTGGAAACAGAAAATCATCAATTAACACTAAAATCACTAACATAAACTAGATACAGAAATCAAGAACAGAAACAACTCATTATTTAACATCATCCATGTCGAGGAAACCATCTCATCAAGGAATCTCGTTAACCAACCAAGAAGCAGAAACAAAGGTCAACGATGGTGGACCACAGTAGGCGTGGCTGTGAGGCCTTAAAATTCATCAAGAAGCCCAAAACCAGAAGCAGGCAGCCATTGAGAACAAAGTTCAACAACAGTTGGCATGGCTCTGAGGAGGTGGAATGGAGGGTGGCTGAAGATGTAGAAGAGGAACTGAGGGTGATGTAGAACAGGAGTTGAGAGCAGCTGGTAGAGCAGATCAATTTTGTTCAAGTGTGGGGTGGTTTATTTTTTTGTAAATTTGTATCAATTCCATGGGAATGGTTTAAATTTAATGTCCATAGGGTACAGGTTGGAACTTGGAAGTGTGAAATATGAAAACCCTGCCTGTAGATTAGGAGACGGCATTTGAAATCAGTGGCTGATCCAGGAATTTGGATCATTGGAGGCACAAAATACCTTAAGGAAAGTTAATCCTCGGATATCGGGAATTTGGGTCGGGTTGTTTTGACCCCTACTAAAGATGAAGCTGAATCGTATACAATTTCACACAAGATCAACATTTATACTAAATCATAATCGTATGTATTCGGTATACTAACCCTAAATGACTAAACCAGAATCATATGTAAGTATCAAGTAATCATATGTATACAATATACTAACCTGAATTCGTAGAAATTAGAATACAGAGAATTGCAAGAGAGAGGTCAGAAACTAAATATCTCCAAAAATGACATTGTGTGTATGACATGAATGCTCATGAAATAAACATATATAAGGTCAGAAACTCAAATGGCTGGCTCAAAAAAATAAATTGGTAGATGGCAATTCCTTCCCCTCCTCCTCCTCCGGTTGATCATTATTAGGGTAAGGTCTAACTTTTGACCGTAAAAACGTAAAATCATCAGTGTCTACATTTGAAAAACTCATTGACACAAAACATCAAACACCTGGAGTGCAACTTCTATGCTCCTCTTACATAATTAACTTCACATATATAGTATCTCTATATATAACAGCAAAATAAGTATGTGATCTCAAACAATTTGAAATTATCATCGAATACAATCGTAACATTGACACAATGTTAACATACTAAAATCAATCATTAATATAAAATAAGCATACTCTAAAGAGAGGGCTCACCAGTGAACCTCGATATGTAGAAGCTAATCAAGAAAGTCAATCGGCTGTGTTGTAAACTTCGGATTCAAACGGCTGCGGGCTTCAATCGAGAGTGTTGGAGAGAGTGCTCACTGCCTGGCTGCTGAGTATAAATCGAGGGCAGAGGGCGTCAATCGGCTGTATCAATCAAGCTATCGAGGGCTTAAACCAACCACTAAGGGCTGAGACTATCGACAGAGTCACAGCGAGCGATGAGTATCGATCGAGGGCTTCTCTGTTAAATCGGCTGTATCCTATGGTCTTATCGACAGAGTCGCATTATTATTTCGGTCACTTGTAAGCGGTAAGGTTTGTCTTTTAACGTCTATTTGGTAGCGGGTGTGGTTTTTAACTATGAACATTAGAAAATTTCGTTACGGAGTGTTTATGTAAGCTTATTTTTTTTAGTTTAATTTTATTAGTTTTTTAACTTACGTACTTTTTAGTTTTTGAACTTATTCGTAAAAAATATGTTTGGATTAGCTTATAAAAGGTGTTTGTCTTAACTTATTATTGTAAAATGACTAAAAAAATATATGCTTACCTTCGAGGAAAAGAAGGTATTGAAAAAAAAAAGATAAGAGTATATATATAAAAATAAAAAGATAAGTTCATGTGAAGAAAAATAAGTTACTTTCATTTAACTTATTTTTACTCAAAATAAGCCAATTAGCTTAAGCTAATAAGCTAAATCAAACACCATGTTTTTCATAAGCTCGTAAAATAAGCTAATAAGCTAAAAAAACTCCCAAAATAAGCCAATTAGCTTAAGCTAATAACTATATTAAATTGACATTTTAATCCTTCCTATAACACCTAACAAGACTTAAAAACCTTATCAAAATGGCAGAAATAGTAGAGTTTAATCTTTTCTAATAGTGAACGTTAAAAAACTCCATTAACTATGTTAAATTAACATTTTTACCCTTTCTATAACCCCTAACAAGACTTAAAAAAAACTTTATCAAAGTGACAAAAATAATAGAGTTAAAAGATTATTTGAACAAAATTTTCAGCATATATATATTCTTTGAGTGAATTACTATTTTAGTTTAGGGTTTAGTTCATGAAAATGTATCCAATTTGTCACATTTTGCTATTGTATGTACTGAACTTTCAAACTTATCATTTAATGTACTGGACTTATCAAACTTACCATTTTGTGTATCATGTAACCTGAATAGCAAGTTGCAGGTTATTTTTTTATTTTTGATTTATTTTTTATACCAATTATTATTCTTATTATTATTTTTGTTTAAATTTAAAATGAAGATGAAGATGAAGATGTTACCCAGATTCAATACCAAACAAAAACAAATCAAGAAGAAATCGATTAAGGAAGTAGGCTCTGTAAACATTAATCTAACCAATGGATACCAAATCAAATCCAAAATTGTTGGCAAATCTTGAACGAAACTAGAACAAATATGAAATCAAAACATCTTTAAATCTACAACCCATGTTTGAACAAATCAAAATATTGCAACTCTGTTCTATGAAATCAAACAGATAGAACCCTATTCAAAATCAGATTCAAAGGGTTTTGTTTGGAAGGATGAACCCTAAAAAGCAGATGAAGAAGACACCTTTAACCTTTGGCATTTGAAGATGAAATTGATTATGGTCTTCAGATTAAATCGATGATGTTGTTCGTGAATCGTGATCGCAAGAACCAAGAACCATGAACCGATTATGAACAAGTCCGTTTAGTTGAATCAAGAACCCTAAATCGCCTCTCGATCTGTAAACTCATGAATCGTAATCGATTAAGTACCAAGAACAGTAAATCGCTGATCAAATCTCCATTCGATTAAGAACCAAGAACCCTAAATCACCTATCTAGATATTCATCGGTCTAAATCGCCCCCATCTGAAATCAAATCGAAGAACATATGGCCAAACCACATCTGAAATCGAAACCCTAGAGATCTCAAGCCTAAATAATGATTCCATGAAGCCATCGACCGAAACCCCCGGAGCATATGGTCGATCGAAACACAAGAGCATATGCCTAAATAACGAGTCCATGAAATCAAAGAACATATGGCCGATTGAAACTCTAGAGCTCTCAATTTGATTCCATGAAGCCATCGATCGAAACCCAGAGATCTCAAGCCTAAATAATTATTTTATTTTTTATTTGAAACCATGAAAAATCCAAGTCATATGCCATGTAACCCGCCACGTCAGCAAAACCGGTGCCACATCAGCTTGTAACTTATTATAGCAGGTTCGATACACAAAATGGTAAGTTTGAGAAGTCCAGTATATTAAATAGTAAGTTTGAAAGTTCAGTACATACAATAGCAAAAGATGACAAGTTTGATACATTTTTAGTAACTAAACCCCTAATTAAACACTCTTGGATCTTTTATGCTGGTTTTAAATCATTGGGAATCATATTAACTTTTTATCAACAATAGATTTACGGATTAAATTTCTCAACTCATAATTTATTTACTACATAAATGAATTATTACACGGGTTCTTCAGCTCAAAATAGGAATTAAAGGGTTTGTAGTCTAGCGATATCAGGTATTGGTGAAATGTGTCTCTTTTTAAGAGGTTGAGGGTTCAAGTCTCGTAGTAAACAATGAAATAGATTTAATGGGTTTGTGTTTTCCATTAAAAACAAAAGAAAAGAAAAAAAAAGAAGTGTAATATTAGAGACTTTTGTAATAGAGCCTAACCATAACAATTAAATTGATTATCAACAAAAATTACTCACATTGCTTTGTCAACCTAGTTATATTATATCAACAAAGTGACATTGTATAACTTCTGTAAACATTTTTATCTTGTTTCCCAGCTTCTTTTTGTATTCAAAGGCTGAACATGCTTGAGTAGAATTCAAGCTTAAGTAATTTTATAAGAACTTTACTCGATATTTGTTACAATAGTCTGATTCTGTCAAGTCAAATTCAGTCTTTATCTTTGACATCGATACTGATAATAACTACTTAACTAGTGCTCGTTTTCCCAATTCCAATCATGATTTACACACCATCGACATTAAACTTAGGACGATCATAACTCGTGCCGATTTTTCCAAAGCCATTGGCCAAGGATCGGTCCAAGCCGATATTTGTGCATCTCTAAATTGTCACTTAGATATGTATATGAGAAGAAGAATGAAGATTGAAGCTAAGATGGCCGACATTAAAATATTTTAGATGGCCCATTAAGAGATTCTCTCTTGTTTTATTTATGGATTAATGGCTACTTGCCTAATTCCTTATGCTTAATTACAATTTACCCTCCAAAGTTTACAACAATGACAAATTGGACCCTAAATATTTGGATGTTGTGACTATTGCCGGTAGTGTGATACCCTTATTTTTGTCGAACTGTCATTAAAAACAAAGGGTGGAATTTTCTTATCATTTCCATCAAGTTTAACTTATGTATGCTTTTGGTATCGTTTTCGATCCGGTTCTTAACATATCCCGTAAATTACGACAGATACATCAGCAAGCGTGCTTTTTGTTTACGGTCGGGTTCTTCGATCTCTAAACATATTCAATTTTTATTGATAAGACAGCAATTTTGGTTTTAAAAGGGACCTTAATGAGACTTTTGAAGGTAATCAATGGTGAAAATGAAGAGCATCACATTCTCTTGTAGTGGAGCCTTAAACTACAACAAGATTGATTGAAAAGAAAGGAAACCACACACACAAAAACAGAAGGTAGAGAGGGGATATCATATCACCATTATGGATTTGGCATTAGCATGGAGGATAAGCCAAAAAAAGCATTAAATGCAATAATACCTTCCAAAGTTTATATATATATATATATATATATATATATATATATATATATATATAGGGGAGAGTTCATTTCAGAACCATTATTATTGTGAGAATCGCGAGAACCAATCTCAGCCGTTCAATTGGTAAGTAGAATTCATGGATGAAGAGTGTGGGGGGATTGAGTGTGACAAGGTGCATGTAAGGAATTCATTGGTGGGCAATCCAACTGAAGGAGGGAGAATTGGACGGCTAATATTGATTCTCGTAATAAAAACGGTTCTCAAATGAACTTTTCAATATATATATCTAAAAAATACGTCGTTTTCTATTAATAAAGTATGTGTAGACATATTTCTTGACCAACGTATAAGGTTTTTATAGAGAGGATTGGTCTTAATGCCCTAAAGATTTTTAGCAGAAAATAAGATAGAGATGTCTCGTGTATACAGTAATACCAATAGATATGATGTAGACAGTTATATATTTATTTTAAAATAGAAAAACCATTTAATTAAATGCCTCTATGAGATATGTATGATGCATGACTGCATATTATGTGTGTGGTATGTGGTGCATCTATGTTTGATTGATTGTCGCGAATGACATATACCCGGAGCAATTAGTTTTTTAAAGGGTTTACTTTATAAAAATGTATTCAGCTTCAATACATTTTGCTATTATACGCATCTAACTTTCAAACTTACCTTTTAGTGTATTGAACTCTTAAACTTACCATTTGGTGTACGTAGTTTGAAAATTTGATGCATATAATAACAAAATATACCAAGTTGGATACATAAAGTTTGAGGGTTTCATACATTAAAAGGTAAGTTTTAAGAGTTTAATACATTAAAACGTAATTTTAAAGTTATTTAATAATAAAACATATAAATTTGAATACATTTTAATAAACTAAACTCTGTTATAAGCAGAGGCGGACCTAAGGCAAAGGCGCAAAGCCGGTGGTGGCACGAGACACCAGTCAATTTTGTCTGCGTAGTGTAAATTTCGATTTTTCGTAGCGGTGCTATCACCAATTTCAAATCTTACGTTCAGTGCTACCACTAATTCCAAATCCTAGATCCGTCCTGGTTATAACTCTCACAATCGTTAGAAATTTTTTTCTTCCGGGTGTTGTTTACTTTTATAGTTTATGTTATTTTATATTTAAATTCTTTTAAATTAAAAAAAGGTTTTTTAAGACAACTTAAAGGTGACCTACCCCTAGCTCGAAAGCACATGAGAGAGTATGTGGGCCGCACTAGGGGCTTCCAAGTTCCAACTACCAAACATACAACCATGCTTTATGTTACATTGAGAAATTAAGAATAATAATAATAAAATATAATATAGCTTAAACTAAGTTTGATTAATAAATTGGGATATAGACAGAATATAATGAAATAGATGTATTTTAAACCAATATAAAAGATTCCAAATTACATGAGCATTAGGTCTTATATGTAAATTAAGGATCTTTGGTCATCTTCTTAGTTAAAGTTTAAATGTCAAATGTATTCAATCATGATTACTAACAAACAAAATATGTTGTAAATGGACCGAGTTTCACTCGAGCAGTGTCAAACATAACTTATCATGTTGATTGGCAAATATATAAGTATTTCTTACAAAGGGCTTCGTTTGATTGAAAACAAGTGTCTCGCTCTAAGTGTACAAAATGGGTATTATGTATTACATTTGTAGCAAGTCATGTGGTTGATTATATTCACATCTGTATGTTTCGTGTGCTGCTATACATATGTTTTTTTCGTAACAGTTTTTGTATTTAGATCTATAGTTACAGTAAGTCGTCAAACTGTTTTGTTGGTATGTAAAAGTGTGTGTAGGCTTCTAGTTTTCTAGCTAATATTAAACATGGTATGGAATTCTTCTTTCTTGATTTTATGCTTCAAAAAGTGTCAAGAAGAAGATTGCTCTTAGTTTGTTATATTGGTAATGATAAGATAATTGTTTGTTTGTTTTTTTGAAAATTATTAACACTTATGTTTGTAAATGACATGACAAGTTATGTTTGATTTAAGCTTAAAAGAGAATTCTAGTTCACAACAAATTCTTCAATTTTCAGTTTGAAAAAACTTATAATAAAGAGTTAACAGAATTTAAGGGATATAAAGACAGCCCATTATGGATGTATACACACAAGTCATAACACATCCAAACAATGCATTATGTTAGTGATGAAGACAACTCATGTTGTGAGAGTAGTAGGGTATCCTATGTGCATTATGGCATACCCTAGGTGGCATCATATATTTATTGGCTTTAATTAATTAAAAGGGCAAAAAACCATAGCCTCTTCAATAATGATTTAACCATCAAAGTTTTATTTCAGTTTTGGTTTAATTATTAAAGTTTTTTTTTCAAACAGTTTTATCATAAAGTTTAAATTTATTATTATTTAATCCTCAAAGTTACACATTCTTTTTGGTTTAAACCTTAAAGTTTTTTCCCAAACGATTTAACCCTTAACTTTTTGTTAAAAAATGGTTTAACCC
>JAUEJL010082232.1:0-15149 GCA_032274825.1 Drosophyllum lusitanicum
CTTCATCCATGAATTTCATTATCCAAAATGAACGGCTAAGATTGGTTCTCGCAATAAAAACGGTTCTCAAATGAACCTTCCCCCATGAACGTATGTATCAGCCAAAGATTTGACGGACAAGCAGACAATAATTAGCGATCATGACTTTCCAGTTTAGTTGGCATAAATGAAAACAGGATTGTCGGTTGATTTGGACAAGATTAGGGCTTTACTAGTGGCAGTCGATTAGGGAAAGATGGAACTCTGCTACACGGTGCAAGTCAACAATGAAAATGAAATTCTGCTACTCGGTTGACTAGGTCAACGATTAAGCCTATATTGATGAGCAGTGATGAAGATGTTGATGATGAAATTAAATTCCGATTTCTTTACCTGAGCAGTGATGAAGGCGTCAATGGTGAAGCAAAAAGTCGTCAGTTGGCAATGGTGACGGTGAATGTGTCCATGGTGAAGCAATTAGGGGTGAGCAAACAACCCGAGTACTAAGAGAGAGAAAAAAAGAGGGAACATGTACTTTTTATGTTAGATATGTGAATTATGAGTTATATGGAAGTAAGAAAAAGAAAAAGTAAATATGTTTGATATGACATTAAGTATGAAAAGCATGAGTGGCTAATCCCCATGCTCTTAAAGGTGCTCAGCCAATGATAATGGTGCAACCCTCCTCGAACCCATTTCGATCTCGCCAATGCCTATGTTTCTCACGATTGCCGTATACCGTGCCGAAATAGTTCCCCTCTTACCGCCGGTCAGCCTCTCTGCCTTCCCTCCATGTCTTCCAATTCTGGCCACCAAAATCTTATTAAGGATCCGTACACCATCAGAATTAGTCATACACTATTTTCCAAATCATGCTTTATTTTGTTATACATAGGAAAATGTAAAACACAACTTGATGGTGTACGACAAGCTTTAATGGCGTAAGAATCACCTCTTTTCACAAACAATAAGAAGTTGTAAATGACAAGATGGCCACTCCCCATAGTCGATAGAACATGAGGGCACACATTGAACCATGATGAAGAAGCCTTACACAAATAATTCTAGAGGCATGAAAAAGGTACATTGAAAACATTTCTTCAAGATAAAATTCACATAAAACGTGTCCACAGACCAAATTGAAATCAAGTCGAAGATTTCTTTATTGGGCATAGGGTTTTTCCCTTTTAGGAGCAAACCAGTGACCTATAAAGTCTTTAAAACAACAGAAACTTACCACACAAATGACAGGAGTCTGCGATATTTTCTTCTTTCTGAAGAGTCCTTGATGGAAAATGTTCCCTTCATATCTACATAAACATGATTGATCTTCATATACACGTCCATTAAGCCAAATAATCGTCAAGAATCTGCATCCTTCGCGTTCACCACTTGTCTAACAAATTGGCCACGAACCCGCGGTCTCTGTTCTGCCAGCTTTTTCCTGCTCTGGTATCGTACCTTCAAATGCAATCAACAAAGATGTCAACTCTTTTACAAAGGACAAAATGGTCTTTTGTAAGGGGGTACAACATTTGTAAGGCAGCGTTTGGCATTGGATTTTGAAAAAGATTACCTGATTTTATGTTTTCAAGTAACAGATAATCCATTTCTAGATTCTGGGTAGAGTGAAACTGAATCTGATTGTCTGATTAATTAGGGTTATTTACATGTAAATCAAATAATCAAATATTGCTAACTACTCAAAATAGTCTATTAGCTGATTATCACAATTTCAAAAAGCACAACCACGTGCAAACACTATTTCAGGCAGCCTCTTTTGTTAGAACTGATTGTCTGATTCTAAATATTTCATATCAATGATCACTTTGAAAAAGCAATGCCAATAGCCAAACACCCACTAACCAATGGAAAATAGTTGTAAAGAGTAAACAACAGGTATACGAAGCATGTGAATGTATATAGACATACAGTACCTTTTTCTCAAAGCATCTTTCTTTCCTCTTCTGGCGGAACTTGTTGAGGGCTGCTTCTCTCTGAGCTAATCGGTCTAGATCAATTCCACTCCCACTCCCACTCCCACTCCCCCTACCACTTCCACTTCCACTTAGAGTTTTGCCCATTTCAGCAACTCCATTATCACCACCTTCAGCTACAGCGGCAGAGCTGTTGCCCTTTTCACCACTACTGCCATTCTCCCCATTACTTTTATTGTTACTTCCTGATGCACTTCCATAATTAGCAGCATTTCCTTCAGCCGGAGCAGACAAGGCATTAGACACCATGTTTCTTGAAGACCCATCATCCTGGTTACCCATTTGTTGCTGTTGTTGAGTCTTATGGACATGATGATGGTGGTGGTGGCGGTGATAGTGGTGGTGATGGTGGCGGATTTGAATTGGTGCCTTGTCACCCTCACAAGGACCACCATGAGGATTTAATTTGTTATCCGCAGGAGGTTCTGGTTTGGAGAATGCATTGTTGGTGCTCGAGCCCATGTCATTATTAATGTTATTATTATTATTGTGAGTGCTGCTGCCATTAGAACGTTGATTTGGGGCTCCATTTGAGTTAGATTGTATGTTCATTTGTTTTGCTGCTTCCGAGCTAATAGTAACATCTAATGGTGAACAGCTGCCTACCATTGCGGTTGGAGCTGGATTGACATTTGATGCCATGTTGTTATACCTGCATGACAACATGCATCAGACTAAATGGGTAAGAAAGAAAGTAGCTAGAAATTAACGAATCAAAAGGGTTTGCAGGTCGACCCAACATCTTGACACCTATAGATTACATGATCAAAGATGGATTTAGATTTTTCTAGAGAAATACCTCGAGAAGGCTGAAAGGTCAGACTGCTTTAAAACGTTTCTCTTATGACTGCTGGTATCAGTATCTTCCAAGTCTAGTGGTGTCTTCAAACTGAGCTCAAGGACAGGTGTGTTTAGGGATTCATTTACTTTGGCAACCATGACACTATTATTATTGTTAGTAGTAGACTTGGTCCTTGGTCCCTTCGAGTTCGATTTTTCACAATTTCTAGGGACTCCTATTGCCAAATCTTTCCCCATAGCAGTCCCATCTGCAATATGTTATAAAGACATTTACACAAAAAAGAATGAAAAAAGAAACAGTTACACCAAAGCCCAAATCTCAAAGCAATAGGCTAGCTCAATAACTTCAAGATCAACTTAAAAGCATGGTAAAAGTTATTGGTATCCCACATCTCAAGGATTATAAGGTGATCAAACTTCTAGTTCTCTATCTAAGTGAAATGAGTTATTATAATTCATGGAAAACGCATTTGATTTAAATAATTAAGTATGGATGTGTTACCTAATTTATTTTCCTCTCCAGCATGCTCTCTTGTGCTAACTTTATCTGGCCTTGCATGGACAACCTGGGCAAAAGTGCTATCAGGGCCCCCTGCTAATTCATCCCATGAGTACTTTGTGCTTTCAACTTCTACTGCTCTTTTGGACCAAGAATTCTGTATGACCAAGAATATGTATACATCACTGTCTCACATTCTCACTTTACAGTATTGATATTTAATTTTAACATAAATTAATACACAAGCATATCAAATCAGTGAAAATAGCACAATTTGAGGTTTTGATTTCATAAAATATATATAAACACATGCAGACACTCCTACAATAAGATGTAAATACATATATAATCCCTTTTTTTCTATTTTCTTTTTTACTTTAATTTTTATATTTAATTGATAGATGTTTAGTTGACTAAATTGGTCAAAATGTGATTCTAATAATGTATTGGGATTTCATTTCACTTCAAAACTTTAAAAACGATTGTGTGTACCTGAGTGCCACTTCCATTGTCACTTCCATCCTTTGCAGTCAGGTCTATGCTCCTGTCATCATCTTCTTCACTATCATCATCTGACACTGCAATGCTTCTCACCTTTGTAGGTTTATGAGCACGAATACCGCTCTCACTCTCACTGCCGCTAGACTGATGAAAAAACGATAATTAATGCAAAATAAAAATAAAAAAAGTCACTGTGAACATTTCCTGAAGCCAAAGTCCAAACCTATTACATTCTACTCCACAAATTAACTCTGAACAAACCTGAAGCCAAAGTCCAAAAGCATAATAACTAAATCAACTCACACTGTGACATTTTCTCCACACATGCTGCCAGAGGTTTTTAAGCTCATTCTTTCGAATGGGTTTGACTAAAAAGTCAACTGCACCTTTGGATAAACAGTTAAAGACTATACCCATAGAGTCATCAGATGACATCACTGCACACAAAATTTGTTAGGTGTAGCAATTGAACGTATAATACACAACAGTTTAATATTCCAATGAAAACAAGAATGATACTCACTGATCACTGGAATATTTTTGCAAGGTACGTGGTTCATGATCTTAGTCAAAAGACCGATTCCTGACAGATATGGCATGACCACCTCAGTTAATACTAGATCAATTTGTTTGTTGAGATCAATCAGTACTTTCCATGCTTCCAGACCATTTGCTACAGCAGTAACTGCAATGGAGTAACTCATATTTGGTCAACATCATTTCTTGGAAGATTTTTGGGTTTTGCATTAGATGGTGGTGATCACAGCAAGCACCACTAGGGAAGATTATATAGCAATCAAAGATGCAGCATTTACATCAGTGGAAAACGAAGACGGTGGGGTCTTGATGTTAAATAAAATTCTTGTGAAGTACTGAAGTCCCCTCTCTACAAATGAGAATATAAGCCCTAACTAGTGTTCCAATATGCCTTCTACAAATTTTTTATTTGTTGCATTCTTTTTGCTTTTGATGTGTGCTTTTTTAATTTGGCCATTTGGGTCTCGCATGTAACTAAGTCTTTATCTCTTTTAAGTTTGGTTGGTTGATTCTGCTTGATCGTTGCTTTTCATATGAGTACGTCACATTTCACACCATTCTTGAGGAGTTAATCTCATAAGGACACTATATGATTTCGTTACATTATAATAGTTACACACCTTCATAGCTGCAATTACGTAGCAGGGCACTAACAACATGACGGGTTGAGTCATCATTTTCCACCAGCAGAACTTTAAGAGACCGAAGAGGTAGAAACCTTTCCCATTGAATCAAAGGTCCTTGAGGTTGCGGATGCTGTCGTGTAACGGCATCCTGTGATAGAACCAACTCTACACGCCTACTACTACCATTCACATCCTCATTAATCCTAGACTCATCTTCCTCAGCTAGCATTTGACCATTAAATGCAGTTCCATCTCTCACTTCCTTCAACTCCTTATGAATATGGTGATTGAGTTCTGCAGAACCTTTAGTTGCTGGAATACTAGTGCTCACCCCAACACTCCTCATTAACCAGATTCAAAGAGACCAATTATGAACACAGCGCAAGTCTGCCACAGCAAGAAAAGTTCTTTCTTGGAAGAGAAGAGGCACATACCGTTGTCTCCAAGATATTAACTTTAGCAGGAAAACCGTTACAGAATCCTAAATAAATAGAAAGAAACACAATCAACGATCATCGCTAAAACTTTCATGTAAATTTATGTTTTAATCGGTCCATGATTATCTTTAGTTTTTCCTTTTATTTCATAAGTTTAGATCAATCATATCATCATCACCCAAACATTGTAAAAACTCCACCTTCATCTAAATCTGAAGGACACCAAAACATTGTAAAAAGGTCATAAATCCAACGAATAATCAGTTAAGCTCAACAAAATCATACTAAAGACCTAAACCTTAGCCTACTTTCATTTGACTTAGTTAATCAGAAACACTCACATTTACGCGGATGACGGAGATATGAAGAATAGATCTTTGACTTAAAGCTGAATAAAGGAAACTTCGGTCAAATCGTCCTCTCAACAACAACCGTAAACGCGAATTCTGATAATAATCAACAGAATTCACAGAACAAAGTACTTGAATTTAGGGGAATCGTATACGATTAAGCAAAATCTAGGGTTTGTAAAGCGTCGTCTGACAATAGAAAGGGATTTTACGATCTACTGGTTCATAGTAGAAGAAGATATTACAATCGTTGTGATGACGTGGAGGTAGTGAGGGTCAGAAATGTGCCATGTGAGTGAACACATCAGACTACACGACGGATGGAGGGTGATGACGTGTTGAAGGAAATCAAAACACGGGCTGAGAGAAATTTGGGGCGGATCGCGGATCTTTTAAGATCCGATTTGAGTGGACACGTGGTTCGCTGTGGAATAAGTTAAAGGTTTTCCAATTCAGCGGGTGCCGCCATACGGGTGAAAGGATATTGGAGCCGTCGTTTTCATTGTGTTAAAAGACGCAAGTACCCTAACTTAAAGCTGTTATATCGAAACTACCTTTGACATGTCAGCAACAAAATATCTAGAGAATCCCGACTATGGTGCAGCGCAACCATTAAGCGGCTAACACGTGTAGAACAATTATACGTTATAATTTTCCCAACGATGGTGTACAGGTGTAGCCGATGTTCATTTAGGATTCAAAGTTATTGGAAAACATTTTTTTTTTAATAAAAAGGGAGATAATTTGTACGAAAAAGATTTTGTTCTTACATAACATTAAAAGGTTATGAGTAAAGTGATCCCTTAATCTAAATCAACTCAAATGTTACATCATTATCATATCAGCTTTTTTTACTTTTTTCTTCCCAACTCAAATCAACCCAAAACCTAAGTAGCATTCTCCCAAATCAACCCAAACAACTCAAATATTTACTATCTCCATACTCTCTCTACAAAACACAAAAAGAAAAAGGATGGAATCTTCGGGTGAGTTGGGTTTACCAAACCGAAATGGAAAAATGGGAGGGGAACCCGAAGGGGTAGTAGGGGTGTTCATTGTGAACCTGAAGGTCATCGGGTCTACCGCTACGTATGGCCTAACTGGTATAAGTAATAAATAATACATTGTATAAGTTGATACAACGTATATTTGTTATGTATGAATATTTTTATTGCGTATAAATCATTACTTATATAAAAAAACATTCAATATATAAAAATACACCGCAGTTTACAAAGATAACAAAAAATAGAAGCAAAAATTAAACAGTTTTAAAAAGAGATTTCACAAGAGTAGTTACAAGAAGTACATTTGAATATAGAAAATTAAAAATAATATAGAAAATAGCCATTAACAAGATTAACAAACACATAATTTTAGATAAATTTCAAACCTTTTTCCTTTTAATACAATTTTTTGTACAATATAAACAGTGACGAATATAAAATAAAAGAACCATTTGATTCTCTAAGTCAAGCGACACAAATGAAATAATCAACAATGCTTGTGTTAGATCGGTCGTTAAAATAAATTTATAAATATAGTTATGTTGGTTATTATCTTCACGTATTGTTTTTTGACTTTTGTCTATTATCTTTGTTGTTCCGATACCATTCGCAAATAAACTATATTATTTTTTTCTTTATAAAACTTGAATTAACGACATTTTAGTAAAAGTCTGTAACAGATTGATTATAACATTCAAAATTTCAATAATTTACGTTTGTCACCAATTACGGTTACATTTCTTAAAGATATACCGCTTACAATCAAAATTCTAACAAAACTCTATAAGCCTAACACTAAAACCAAATATTGTATTATTCACCCATTCCGATTACGTTTCTTAGATATTATGTTATTTTCCAAATTCAAGATTCTCAATTGTCAAAAGCAAGTGTGAGGAGGAGGCGCTGCAGTAAAATATGATAAAACATGTGACTTTATTTTCAACATTTCTTAAATATTATATTATTTCAATGTCATCAGTTATACTTACAAGACACAACACAATATTTCACCCATTTGTCAAATAACTTGTAGACAAGATGAAATAGAAATGAAGAACAAACCTGTATCTGCAAACATGAAACAACGAAACAAACGACGAGAAGATGAGATGCAGGGTTCACGACGATTAATGTAACTAACATAATGTAATCTCTTCCTTTTCCTTTAATTTTAACACTAAGTTGGTTTTGGTTGCTATAGTTAATTTGAGTTGTGCTATAACTAAATTGCATGAGATTTTATAAATTCTCTTACTATGTATTTCTACTTACTCTCCTACTCATTTGATCAAGACAAGTGCTAAATCAAGTGATAAGATGATGAAAGAAAATTATTACATTACACATAAAAGAATCGAGTAGAAAGAAATAGAATTTTTCAAATTGCATATGTGAAAGAATGATGACGAAATGCCATCTATGAGCCGTTAGATCAAGTTGCAAAAATAATAGTCGTATAATTTAACCAGGTCAACTTTTTGCATTTTTTGGAGCTACCTTTTTAAACTAATTATTATCTAACTAGATTAAATACCCGTGTCGGGTTGATTTAAAGAAACAAATATGAAACATTAATAAAAGATATTAAATAATTATAAAACGCGAAAGAAATGAGAGTTTAAAAAAAATGATGACAGATTGTGTCAACACCAAAACTAGCGGTGGAAACATTATGTGAGGAGACGACAGACGCGGTGATAGAAATGTGGTATCATGATACCAAAAGACGTGATTGTATTTCTTGTACAAGTTATCAATCATTATCATTACAATTATAAAACAATAAAGTCAAATATTAATTGGTATAACTAAAAAGAATTTAAAATAATTATAAAATGATAAATTTAAGAATTTGATTAAATATAATATTTTAAAATATTATATGTGGTATATAAATTAGGATAATGAAATACGATATTTTAACATTTAAAAATGGTATAAATAAAACTTATTTCAATTAATTTTGATTTAAATTAAAAAAATTGACTTTATAAGTTAAAATCAAATTAAATTTTCAACTTAAATGAATGGTTTAGAATTAATTTTAGTAAAATAAACTGTTAAAATTATTTATATAAACTATTCAAATTAGTCTTTTATCTATATTTAATGATAATTATTATAATTTGACAAAGTCAAAAACAGATTAGACAATATGAAATGTCAAATACCCGGTTGACACTGTATACCACTCATCAGTATCACTACTGCTCGTGATGACCAGAACTTACCAAGTGTTGCCGCCATCATTTAGGCATTTACCACCCTCCATGGCTCCAAGCCACCAGTCTTGTTCATCAAAACCTACTAAACTACTTCTTCCACCAGCACATACCGACTACCATTGTCACCGGTTATGTAACTAGACAGTCACCACCACCACCAAGATTAATAAAATATGCATATGAATAAATTACAATTGTAGATAAAAAAAACTAACTCCCCTTCTAAAATTATTATTCATTTGAGATGCATCAAGGATGGATAATCCCATCGGCATAAAATAAAAACATATAATAAAGGTTTCAAAATATCGTAACTGACTTGTTAGAAAAATGATTAGAAATTCAAATTAAAATAAGAACCAGCCATATAGACAGCAAATGTTCATGTAAACATCACCGCAGAAACTGTTGCTTTCTGGTAAGGCGTATATGATTTTGCTGGTGTTAAAGCAAAACGCCCCGAGCAATCCTAGCAGCAATCATGCTTTGAAGATTTATACATGCACCATGACTTGTACACTTCACCAGATTTCATGATTTCTGTGCAGGAGCAACTGAAATTTTTATGCCCCAAAAGGTAGCTTCATTTAATTGTAACAGACTAAGAAATCATAGCAGTTACCTTTACAATCATGGTATTAAATCACACAAAGCACTTGTTTTCATGCTAAATCATACCCTGCCTTCAAAACGAAGCGCAAAGAAGATATAGACCAAAGTTAAGGAAACAGAAACAAAGCGTTAAAAAATAAAACATGAACAACTGTTCTTTTATGAGACGGCTTTCTCATATACGAAGAAAGACACTAATAGTCCGCTACAAACTACACGTTGGTTCTTGGGTATCATTGAAGTTACATGTGCTATTTGTTGCCGTCATCCCCACCATGCCTGCAAATCAAAATTTTAGCAGTCAACTTAAATCCAATGAAATAACTCTATTAGCAATTTGTTGCCGATAACAGAATTTCCATAAACAGGTCAAATGGGAATTTTTAATCAGAAAAACCTGACAATGGAATGGTTCAAACGGGAAAAAAAGTAAAAACCTCTTAAATCAGTGTCTAAAAGATACTTTTAATTATCATCTTGATGGTAGGGATTTTAAAATCATGTTTCTATAAACTCCGAAAAAAAACAAAGAAAGCATTGTCAGGTCAACACAACCCTGAGCCGCCCAATTTTCCACCTCTAAGAAAAACAAAGGCCCCTTCTTATATGTTAAAATGGGGATGGTGGGTGATTATTTAAAGAGGTTAAGAACAAAAACCTCCAAGATGTGGTAGAATTTCGAGCCTTTCTGTCCAACTGAAGATTTTCCAAGGCAATGGAGGCATGATTAATATCCTCTGAAGTATCATCATTTTCATATCTCCAGTTGTAATCATCACTCCTGTAGCTAGAGTTAGAGTAACCTCCTCTTCTCTCTGAATAATTAACAAACCAAAAAAACATATAAATGAAATGATTATAGGTAAATAAACAATGGAAATCTATTATATTTTACTTTGTAAATTTTCTTTACACTAACAGGGAAACCACACCCATACGTAAAGTATTGTTAATAATAATAATAATAATAGATGTAGAGGAATAGTAATGCCTACCAGATGTCTGGGAACCGGCACCTTGTCTAAGCATAAGGGAAACAACAACAATAAATAATTGTTAATAATGAAAAGTAAAAAGATGGTATTGCAGAAGTAATGTGTTGACAAGTACCTTGCTAGAGGAGCTAATCCCCCAACAACAGATGATGAAGATGGCCTTCGGTTCCGAGAATCTGAATTCTCCTGCTCAATTGTCAATCTCCTTCCACTACCTCTTCCTTGAGATTGTTCCTAAACAAACCAAACAGCAAGTTATGGTAAAACCCAACTCTCCATATTATAATTGATTTTAATCACATCAGAAATCAGAATACTAATAAGTTGGATTGTTATGCTATTTTTAGGATCTTGAGTAATGACAGATCCTGTCTTATCAGAATCATCAATTTACTAAATTATTGCGGTTATACTAATATTGAAAACAAAAAATGGCATTATAAACATGGAAACGTATCATAATTGATCTGTTTGGTTTGGTTCTAATGATTTCGTGGTACAGATCAGTTCTTGGAAGGAAGTAGAATGGTTCAGTGCAGTGTAGCAGCCAAAATTCGAGCAAGAAAATCATCTGGGCTTGTAATTATATTTTGCATCAACTGCAAAGTAGTAAGACAGAAATTACGGCATTGTTCAGATATCCTGTGATTCTTCTAAACATTCCAATCAAACTTTGACCCAAACATCATATTAATGTACATAAGAGAGAATATTATAAATAAGAGCTTTGTAAAGGACCTTCATAGATTCACACCCAAATTCTCGAAAAAACTTCAAGGAGCTCTACAGATGTCAAGTGGTCTGTTCTTTATGGCATTCGAAGAGTGTGATTATATGTACATTGTCAAAGGGATTATTAAAATTTAAAGGATTAAGATCAGATAATCAATTGATTGAAGTTGGGGGTAGTTAGGTAATTTTACATTTATCTCAACAATCAAATTTTTAAGTCAACTCCTTGCCTACTTCACCAAGTCTGATTATTTTGATTATAAATAATCAAAAAACCAATATCATCATCATTTTCACTAAATACTCTAAACTGATCAACCAACAAAGTAAAACATATATTACATTTGATATAGTTACCTATTTTCCACATGATGAATAGCTCAGTCATCAAACAGAATCCAAAGTATTTGACAAACAAATATCTAACCTCAAGTTTCAAGAACCCTTCAAGCACATCCAACAGCAACGGACCACTATCTCCATTCCTGTTTATATCATATCCATTCTTATTCCTGAAGTCCTTTAACTCAGCTTTCCAGGCATCCTTTTGCTGCGATGGAAAAACTTGCTCCAGATTAAAAAGAACTGTGGTTGAACAAAACTCGAAAGTATCATGAATATAGCAACAATGAAGATGGTAAGAAGAACATTATTACCAAATTACACTCCGGCAAATAAACTTTTAGTGTGTGGCCCAGCTGTGCCCACTCCAAGTATTCACATATTAGTGCAGTTAGAAGACGGCCTGAAAGCACACCAAAATAAAGCCTAAATACATCACACTAGTGATTTAAATGCCAAAAAAGGCATCGTCCACGTAAATAAAAGATATTTGTGCTAAGATACAGACTTCAATAAAATAAGAACCAAATAATCTAAATTTTTTGAAGTCGTATGGAAAACCCTGGTGTTCTTATTTAAAAACTACTCTACTACCGCTGACCTAAACAAAAGTAACAAATGACTAGGCAAGCTGTCTAAAAGAAGGCATTGGATAAATATTGATAAATACCTCTCAATGTAGCAGACCAAACTCAATCTTAAGTAACGCTAATCAATTGGAAAAGAGGAAAGTTTGAATTGAAACTTTGCCTACAAATGGAAATGTTCCCTAAATTTGTGACATGCAGAAAGGATACTATTGCACTTATAGGGATTGTAAGGTTATGTCATATGATATTATTACCATATGCAACTACACGTGTTGTCCTGCGAGAAACTCTAATAATTAAGAAATACTAGCCATGAATTACTAATGTTAATAAACAACATATGTATAGAACTCTAATGGTTGAAAGTACCTTCAGGGGAAGCATGAAGTTGCTTAGCACGATCATTGCAGCTACCAAGCAGGGCAGGAGGAAGGCCTTCATCCTTTTCAATTGCCTTATCCTCTTCCTCTATTGCTTCGAATACACTTGCCCTGAGCTCGGCCTTTCAACAATAGCAAGTGTATTAGCCATTACGATCATGTTTACAAAATATTGATGTGAAAATTTGAAATTTGAAATTTGATAGCTGCAATCAACCGAAAAGAATACAACACACCAAGTTAATTTATCAAACTTCAAAGCTACTGGTACAATGACTAGTTATTTGGCCTAGTGAGTTCAAAACTTATGGTACTTTAAACAGAGTTGTCTTGAGAAACAACTTTCCTTGTATAAACAAAAATGCATTGCTCCCTAATTGGGAAAAATTTTGTTATATGCTTTCACTATTTTCTTGATAGATAAACCAGAATACTCATATAAAAAGTAAATGTTTTGTCCTTTTCCTCGGATGGACAAAACTCAAACATAATTAAGGTCATTAACATGAATAAACAACTTTCACATGGTCCATGTTCTTAAGAACTTTACTAGTTGAAGTTCAGCATCTACATGATTACAAATGTTCAAAACTTGTTAGGTTGTGCCATTAACATTGATGATTCACCCGTGATTGAATCTTAGCAGCTAATACAGTGACTCTATTCTCTGCTAGTAATTATACTGATACCCAATGTTCCAACAAAAGAAATAGCACTTCATAGTCTGAAGATCAAACATACGTTTTCTTTTCTAAACAACAAATTATAACCCTTTCTCTAAAGAATCCTCCGATTGAAGCTGAAAACTCCTGACCTTTACCTGGTTTTGGGGAAAGTATTTCACCTTGCTCTTTCCACTACAGTTATTGGTTAAAATTCATATCTGGTGTGTAACATCCCCCAAACCACATCCAATGACATTAGAATTCATAATGAATACATGAATTATCTTCACGACAGTAAGATCTCATCACTAGCAAACTCGAGAACCCAAAACCAGGTAAAGGTCACAGTTTTGATTACACCTGAACACACTCATACGCACAACAAAGCATCAACATTCTCGTCAACCACCTCAAATATAAACATACACACACACACACACGCAATAACCCGATCCAACAATCATACGCGCCCATTATAAGCACGAAAACGTTTAAGCTAATTTAGCAAACACCAATATAATTGAAGGTATATGAAGAATATGTAACCGAAATCCAAATGAATTGCGGAACAATAACAATTAAGGTGATATGTGTCTTACTCGGATCTTGGCGAGAACCCCTTTCTTTTCTAGGGTTCGAGTGACGAGCGTCTTCAGGTCCATCATTTCTCGAGTATAATCATCCATCTTCCAGATGCTGTTGTGTCGCTCCTCGTCTTCTTCAGTGGTCTTCTTAGCGTTGAGAGGAAAATAAATTGATTTGGGGTTGTTTTGAATTCTTTTCCGACTGTTTTGTGATGATTTTGGTATGGAGAGCGTGGTCCGACAGTTGAAAACTTAAAAGGTTGTAATTTGCAGGATCTGGTTAGATGGTCTCGACACCAATTAAACGGGTAGTTTTCAAGGTGGGGATAATTAATAAACTGATTAATTAAGGTGAAATAAATAAATGGGAAAATTATTCTTTTGGTTTTAAACTTTTAATTTTTTTAAAGTAATTACTCTATTTTTTTACCCTATATATTAAATATTTGTTGAGTAATGTTTTATATCGGATGAAACATAATTTTATAATATGCTTAATAAGAGTCATGTGCTACTCCACTAATAATCAATTGGTTTTGAGTTAAAATCTCGCAAAATTACATGATATCAAAGCAAAGTTCACCCGTGGTTGACCAGAGTCATATGGACCCAACATAACTCATAAAGTCATAAGTATTCACTTTGTTAGGCACGGAAAAAAAGAATGGCATACGTAAAGGGACGTGTTGAGTAATGTCCACGACGGGCGAAAGTAACTTTGTAATGTGCTTAATAAGAGTCATGGGCTACTCTACTTATATGCAATTGATTTTGAGTTGAAACCCCACAAACTTATAGTATTATATTATTTAGAGTGAATTACTTATTTGGTCCCTGTGGTTTGTTAGAAATCACTGATTTAGTCCTTTAAATTAAAAAATTACTAAGACGGTCCCTCAAATTGACAATTTGTTACAATTTCAGTCCTTTAGCCGTTAAAACTAATGGCCTTGATGTTAAACATTTCAAAATGACCATTTTGCCCTTTTATAATGTAGCACCAGAAAATCCTAGCCATTTTTTTAAAAAAACGCGCTGCGAAAGCTTTATACAAACATGATTTCCTAAAGTACAAATATTTACAAACATCAAACATCAGTTTACAAATTCAACATTGTATCCTTTGCGTGTTACAAAATATAACATGGCTCGTTTCCAAAATAACTAATATCAGAGTGGGGTCAACTTCTCCTTTCATAACAAACTCACGAACCTGCAAAAACAATCAACTGTGGGGAATTAGCACGAAGCTAAGTGAGAGGAAGCTTAAAACACAACAGCAAGCAT